>VWZF01002844.1:385846-484090 GCA_013396755.1 Sclerurus mexicanus
GGATGGCACGGGGGCGATGGCATCGGGGGGATGGCACGGGGGCTCCGCCACCCGCGCTGCCCTGGCCTCCGGGACCCTCCGAGGAGCCGGATCCCTCCCTCCCCTCTGCTTCGCAGTTGTTGTACTCACTCCGAGGGCCGACTCCGTTTCCATGCCGGCTCTCCGGGAAGACGTGAGCTCCGCAGCCCGCCCGGGGCCCCGCACGCTGCCCGCTCCGGGACGGGACGGGACGGGACGGGGCTGCCCCGCCCGCGTCAAGTGACCGCAGGTTTGAGGAAGGTGAGGGAGGGCCGGGAGGGATGAGGAAGAGGAGGGGAGGGGGGTGGGGGGGAGTNGACCCACGCTGGAGCAAATCACGAAGAACTGCAGTTCGTGGGAAAGACTTAATGTTGAAGTTTGGAGGGGAAGAGTGTGAGGAGTCCTCCCGCCGAGGAGGAAGGAGTTGCAGAGACAACATGTGAACTGACCCCAGCCCCCATTCCCCGTTTCCCGGTGCCACTGCGGGGAGCGGAGGTAGAGAAAATCACGAGAGAATTTGAGCCCAGAAAGAATGGAAGGGTGGGGGGGAAGGTTTTCTCAGATTTGCTTTTTATTTTTCGTTACCTTACTCCGATTTGATTGGTAATAAATTCAGTAACTTCCCCAAGTCGAGTCTGTTCTGCTTGTTAGAGTAATTGGTGAGTGATCTGTCCCTGTCCTTATTGCCATCCACGAGCATTTCGTTATATTCTCTCTCCCCTGTCTTGCTGAGGAGGGGAGTGATGGAGCGGCTGTGGTGGGCACCTGGCTTCCAGCCAGCACGCACCCACCCTAACTACCCTCGCTCCCCGTGCTCAGGCCAGCTTTCTGACCTTCCCTGGGTGCTCTGCATTCAGGCAGCAATTATATTTTGAGGCCTGTAGGGGGACAGACGCAATAAACAAGCAATATAAACATTCAGGCATGCAAAGCCGCTAGCGATCACCATCCTCCTGCCTGGGGACACCGCGAGGATCGGGCTGGTTCCCCCGGCCGGAGCGTGCCTTGCACACACAGCCCCGCCGGCCCCGAGCGCTGGGACACGGCCAAACCCCACGCAGTTCCGGCAGGGACGTGTAATTAATGAACGACCGGCGATGACATCAGTGAAACATCTGCTGCAGCCGACCCGGAGGCTGAAAGAACCCTCACGGGAATCAGCAGGAATCGCTGTGACGAGAGCTACCCGAACAGCCCCGGCGAGAAGGGCGCCCCAGCCCCGCCGGGCACAGGGGGGATGGCACCGGGACGGTGGGACAGGGAGGATGGCACGGGGGGGATGGNGCCCCGCCCGCGTCAAGTGACCGCAGGTTTGAGGAAGGTGAGGGAGGGCCGGGAGGGATGAGGAAGAGGAGGGGAGGTGGTTGTGGTGAAGTGGCGCTGCCCGAGGCGCAAAGGTGAGCCGCTCGCGGCATTGAAGGGACGGTGTTCCGGGAGGAGCCTGCGGACAGGGACAGGCGGGGAAAACACCAAGTGACGGTGTGTGCCATGCTTCTGCTGCATTTCAGTTCTACTAATGCACGAAAGTTTAAAATAAATATTTATAAACATATACATACATAAAAAGTACCTTAATTTCCTGCTTTGTCCAACAAAAGCCCTCATCTGCGGCGAAATTCACTCGTGATGGTGCTTTGCAGAGACTTCGGCAAGCTCTTCGAAAAGCGTTTCTGTGTAAAGAGGAAGGAGGTAAATAGGTGAGTGAGTGGCATGTAGAGGCGAACATGCAAATCCTCGGTGCGATTTTGGAAACAGGGTGCCTTCTAACCCTTCCCAGAGAGACAAAGGCCCCCTACTTCCGCTCCCTGTTCTGAAAACACACTAAATCACACAGTTCCCTGATTAAAGAATGGTGAACTGAAACCTCAATGGAAATAATGGATAGAGAAGATTAATTCTCCTTTCTCCACAGGACAGCATTCCTAGAAGGTCAGCTACAACAGAACTGGGATCTGACCTCTCTGGGATCATACTGTGGTTAAAACTTCAGGCTGCTGCAGTGTTGTGCTTCTTAATGCAAGGATGTATTTTACAGATACGCCTTTTTCACTATCTCATTTTTTTGCGTGAGGCAGAGCAGCGTCTGTGTACAAAGCAAAACTTGCTGTGTTACCAACTGCAGCCAGGTCAGGTTAACATTCAGCTAACCAACTAATTGCCACTGGTGAGTCCCAGGATGGCAGGGCTGCCTGGCTTCAGAGTGATGCCACAGTTCAGGCTGCTATTTATATATCAGTTCTTACAGAGTATCACAACACTAGCTGGAGTTAGATGCAGCACAGATATGCAGCAGGTTGTAAAGGTAGGCATGAAAAGGACGAAATGCCAGAAGGGACAAAGTAGAGCAAAGGAGAAGGTAAGAAAGAAAATATGCTATTTGATGGCTGTGTGGTTTTGCACCACCATGATAGAAAGTAGCTGAGAACAGTTACAGAGAAGTATTACTGTGCTCTTTGTGAAATTAAATAAATAGAAAAGTATTTCAGACCGAAAAAGCTAGGAGGACAAATCAGACAAAGTCAACTTTAATTCATCTTTTACTTAGAAAGTTAAGACTATAGAGATGTGGCAAAACAACAGTCAGGCAACCTCTGGATACTGCCGTGATGAATACAGAACAGCCAGACATTGTTCTGGTCATGTGAAACAAACCTGTGTGAAGTTGTTTGGACTAATGGGAGAAACATGAAAAGAAAAAATTAAAATCTATTTTGGTGTGGATTGGAAGCAAGTAACAGAAAACTCAAAACAAACCATGAAACTGAAATCCTACGTTTTATTCTTTACAACAGGACTTTACACCCTAGTAATGTGAAGAGTCTGCTGAATGATGTGATCTTGCAGGTCTCACCTCAATAGAAATGCCCTATCAGGAAACCTCAAGCCTGTCCAAACCCTTCTAATTTCCACCTCTTCAAGTCTGAGTTTGGGTCTCAGTTCGTCTTTGTTTGCACTGGAATTACTAGACATGCCAAGAGAGTTGCTCTTAGTTTAGTTCTGAGATCACAATCTCAGGAGGGATTTAGGAAGTCCATAAACCAAGGAATGACAGGAAATCAAACAGCAAACTATTAAAGCCCTGAATAAGCATGTCTCCTGAGAAGCAGTCAAGGCAAGAATAACTTTTAGCAGTATTTGCAGAAATAATGATAAACAGATTTCCAGATGAGGAAGTAGGGACATGAAAAAGCCCAAGATTTACCCTCCTCACAAATGTCTGCATTAAAAAGGCAGAGTGGAGTTCAAAAAACAAAGAAGAGCTTTCCTAGAAGTAGCTTACTAGGTTTTGAAGTATTCAGTACTGAAGAGGTTTGAGGCTGGTGGCATCTGAGACAGTCAAAACAGTCAAATACAGAAGCCTCAGCGTGGGGATTGATGGCAATGCAGGTCTGACTTATAGCTCTGGATCAGAGTGAAATTTCTGGTTTGTTAGTCACAGTGACAGCAATCATAGAGCCTTAAACTGGACTCTTTCATTTAAACACTTTGGCATACCAAAATACAATGCTCTCAGTCTGAGAGAAATCAGCTCATTTTCTATATGATGTAGAGGTTTATGAGATTTTTTTGAAAATTTACAGTTATTTCAGATGTTACGTAAGACTTTTGCATCCCATCCCAGTTGTGGGGGGTTTTTGGATATGGTACAGCTTTAGTCTGTGCCGTAATGTACAGAGCTGCAACTAAGGATTTAAACAACCCTAACTGAATTCCCTGGATTTTGGTTGGTTGTTCCAAGGACATTTGCAACACCCTGGCAACATGTGTGTTTGCTCTTGCTCTGACTTACTGATAAGTCCTGTCAACCCTCACCTAATTTCTGTCTTTGGGAACAAACATGCAGCTTGATATTTCTGAAAGGAGGTTGTATATCTAGTGGCAGCACCCACAATGGCTCCTGAGAGCGGGGGAATCCTCAAGGAGGCAGCCTGCAGCACCAAGCAGGTCACTCTGACAATAAAAAGACCTGGGAAGAGAAATATGCAGCCCAGACTGTCTGGTAGCTTGAAACTGATTTGCTTCTAGAGACCACCATGGCTGCTCCAAACTTGAAATGCTGTGAGCAGGATGCAGTGAGGATGGGGAGGCACACTCAGGAGCCCTCCTTTGCACATGGTCCTTGTGCTTGGGGCTGCCTGTCAGCAAGGTGCCTCTGACAACCTGGCGCCAGCCAGCAGGAAACTTTAGGCAGAAGGATTTGGGTAGGATTTAGATTGGCTGAACACATTGAAGCGTGCCAATGCTATCATGAAGAAACAACCCTGGCTTAATTTGCAACAGTGATAAAATTCAGTGGCAAGTAAAAATGCTACTGGCATTGTTAGACATGGGGTACAGTGCTGCTGAGAAGAAAAAAATAGAGTTGAATTTTATTAACAAAAATTTTAGTTGAATTTTTTTGAAAAATTAAACATGGGTGGGGGAATCCTGAAATTCTTCCAATTTGATCCACTCCCACCAATGTAAGTGAGGCTTCAGTGGGCATGGTCCAGATGCAGGCAAAACAATTTTCCTTCAGAAGCAAATGAGATTTTAATTTCAACTTACCTACACCAGTATTGACAAGAAGAGTTAAAATGCCCTAAAATACATTTGGTACAATTTATTTCATGTCTGACTCCAAGAATGCTTAAAACAAGACATGAAAAGCCCTTCCAGGAGGCACAGGAGACCTGCTTGTAATGTCATACTGGGAAGAGAAACTTAAGAGGGAGAAAAACTCTTTCCTCAGACCTAGCATATGAGAAGATGTGAGCAAAAAGAGAACTGGGCTTTGTTGCTAAAACCCAACAGAGAGAGAATCTGGGGAGACACAAAAAAAATATATGCATTCCTGTCCACTAGAAAGGATTTCAAATTACAGGGAGACAGGAAACCTCCTCCTCTCATTCCTCCCTTTGCCCTGTTAATTTGTTATCTAGCCCTTAAAAATTGTGCGAACAAGGTAAATTCCTGAGCTATTTTCTCACAGCACTCCCCATTCTGCATGAATCTCTGTCCTTGTTTTCTAACTGGAACAGGTCAGAAGCAAAGCCCTCTACTCTGATGTCTCAATCGCCAGAGCAGCTTAAGTGACTATAGACCAGTACCTTTCATTGACAAAGACAGGTCTCAGGTTGGCATGAGAGGCAGCAGCCTGGGCTGGGTGAGGCTGAAGCATTACCCTGGGAAAGGTAGGACCATCAAGACATCATGTCTTGTCCATGTCTTTCCTGTGTGCAGCTTCTAACTTGGTGGCAGACCATGGGGAGGAAGAGAAAGGACTCTTTTTATGCTTAAATTCATCACCATGGGGAAGCTGAGGGAGTGAGTCTTGTGTCCTTCAGCAGCCATGAACAGCATCCCACCTTCCTGTGATCAGTTGTGAAAACCAGGCATCTGGATCCTCAGGGACAAATTTCAAGTACCTTTGACACTGGGCAAATATAGGAGCTAACAGCGTCTGGGTCTTTAGGCCATCCAGACCTTAACTCCTGTGGTTCTCGTGTCAGTTAAGCCTTGATGGTTTGGGCCTCATAATCAATCATTGAGGAATAACTGAATAGTCTTCTAAGGCTGGTGAGTTGTTTCTCCTCCATGCATTACTCATTTGTACTGTCAACCATAACCATAGCCTGCCATGGAGCAAGATCTTTTAGAGGCCACGCTTCAGCACAAAGATGACTCACAAGTCAATATAGGTCAAATAAACTGGGTCCTCGGCACAGAGCCAGTCCTATTCTGTGTCCTGAAGAGCTGTATCTGTTGCTGTTTCATGAACTTGATGGTTCTTTTGGTCTCTGCATGCATTTCATATCTGTTAGGGCACAATAGCAAAGCATGCAAGGAAGGATGTCTTGGGCAGTGCAGGCATGATCTGCAGGGGTCTGCAGTAAAGGTTCATCTCCCAACAGAACTTCACACTACAAACAGTACAAGTCATCCATGGCAGAGAATTTAAGGCTGGTAACAGCTAAGCTCATGATGTCAGTCTGGGTCAAGCATTGCTAATATTAAAGCCTAAGATCTACAACAGAAAAATGACATAAGTTTCCGAAGGTGCCAAATAACCTGAGAAAGTACTTCATCTCTTATTACATTCATTTATTTTATTACAGTGTAGCAAAGCCCCATATTGACCTCGCACATTACCACAAGGCAGTAATTTGTAGCATAGTAATTTATAAACTACTTGATATACATTACTGGTCCTTTTTTTTATTCATATGGTCTAAACCCCACAATCCACTGATAGTTTTCCACTGGTACTGGTGTCAGGAATATGGAGCTGAAAAGTTGCATAAGAGACACAAGGGCTGTAGCTACTGGGGTAGTCCCACCCTTGCCCACTCAGGATCGCAGCTGTGCTGGAAGTGTTTGTACAAACATTCCAGTTACCATTTCCCACTGACAAACCAAGTTTGTGTTATGCTTTATTTTACCTGAGCTGATTCATCAGTATTCAGACATGCACTCAGTAAGGCCCATCTTCAGCAAACTTTATAACAGTATAAGTACCCTTCAAGTTGTTATATGGTGTTTTTAGTTTGGGGATGTTGCTAGCACCCTTCTGCACAACAGACTGCAATGTTGTCTGGTCACAAAAGCACATTTGCCAAGCCCCAAAATACAATATTAACAAACCACCTTCTACTAAAAGCAATGGCCACTCCAATGCTCCAGAAGCTCAGCCGCTGTCTGCATAAATGTCACAATGAAGACACAGAGGAGCTGCTCTAGCAGTGACCAAACCCTACCTGATTGTCAGTTGTTTTCACGTTTAATTTTCCACAGCAATTCTCTTGCAGTTGGACTCCAGATGTTGTAAGACTCTTCTAACAATCCCCTGCCTTACCAGGAAAAAAAAAATCCACAGCCTCTTATAAACACATCAAATGCTACACAACACTTAAGTCTGCAGACTATGTGGTTTGAGAATTGGCTTTTCCATGGATTAGGATGTTCCTGACTGGCAGGTTTTGCTGTAAAAACAAAGTTGGGGGGTTTTTTTCTTGCAGTCATGTACCTCCATATCTAGTTTACCTGCAATGATCATGGCAAAGGCAACTAATCAATTCGTAATAATAAAGGATAGTAATAAATCTCCCTTACAGGAGCATATGAGCACATTTTTAAGGCACAGGTTAGAAGCTACAGGAAGCAAGGATATTTGTGGCAAGTTGAAATGCAAGTTTTTCCTGTTCCCTGGTTACAAGTGAAGAACATGATGGCGCGCCCACTGTTCACTGTTGCCCTTATTAACTTTTTGTATATGAACAGCTGTGCTAGAAAGATGAGAGAATTTTATTCAGTTTATGGGAGTGATGAGAACCATAAGCTACAAATTCAGACATCGCTATAAATATACTTGAAGCATTTCTGATTCTCAAATGGTCCTCAGGTCCTCTGATGTAGACAAAACTTTGTATCAGGCTGCAGGGTTTGACCCTTATTTTCAGCCTCTGCACCATATTGATAGGAAAGTCAGGGCTCAACTAGTGGGAAAAGGAGGTTAACATACACCCAGATTATGGTTTATAGGAAATAGAACCTGGTAACTAGAGGTTTTGTTTCTTTTATTTTTTGTGGGTTTGGGGGGGGTGGTGGTGTTTGCTTTTTGGGGGTCTTTGGTTTGGGTTTTTGGGTTGGGTTATTTGGTTTTTTGAGGGGCAGGGGGAGGGTTAGGGAAATTATACTTATGCAGTTACCTAATCTGGTAAAGTCTTTCTTCCTATTTTCTTACCCCCAGCACTTTCTAAACAAGCTGAGTTCAACCAAGATTTTATCAGCCATATCATGAGGTTCTTGAAAACAGCCTTTCTTCAGTATTTTGACAACATGATTAACAGACCCTTAGGTTTTGGGCCAAATGCAAAGGAGTGGGCCTGACTGCAGTTAGATGAATATTTCTGCTGTCTGCTGGGAAACAGAGTACAAGTGCTAATAGCACCAAGGTTGTGGGTTTGATCCTTGTACGGGCCATTCACTGAAGGGTTGGACTCAGTGATCCTTGTGGGTCCCTTCCAACTCAGAATATTCTGTGATTCTGTAACATTTTTTGTCTCTTGTGGAGGTCACATAGAATCCTAGAATCACTAAGGTTGGAAGCGACCTCTGAGATCATGGAGTCCAACTGCTAACCCAGCACTGCCACATTCACCACTAAACCATGTCCTCAAGTGCCACAGCCATAGACCAAGAGGGCAGGAAGTTCAAGAAAGTTTGTTGGTTTTTTTCTGCTTTCTTTCCATTGCCATCAGGGGCTGATCACTTTACAGACAGCTGTACACCATAGGGTGTACTTCATGCTGGTACCCTATTAAGAGGGTCCTGGTGATTCAGGTTTAGACATCTATAGGCCTTTACATCTAAAACCCTGAAGCATCTCCTTCTGTCGTTGTGCTGCAGCACCAAGTGGACCAAGCCCTGAACAGCCCATTCCACCCCAGAGCTACCTGGCTTGGGCAGGAGGTTGGAAAGGAGACCCCTGCAAGGGCCCTTGCAGCCCCAGCAGCACTGTGACCCTGCAGCCACATTCCAGGCCAAGAGACAGGACCAGAAAAACAGAATTAGAAGGAGGATAACACAGTTTGAATCAAACAGGCCTAGTTTCATGGGACATACATCTTGCCAGACTAACTTGATTTTTAAATTGGGTTTCTTTTAAACAGGTAGGGTGTATGCAGCCACACTGTCATATGCCTACCTCTACTCCCATCGTATCTTCTCTTTCTTCACAGCCATTCCTGAATACAAACTAACTTCCCTCTAAAGTCAACAGAGAGAAAAGAGCACATCTAGCATGTTGATTGTCTAATTTATTTCAGATTGGCTCAGACACATAACAGCTAACAAAGTTTTCCAGTGAATTTCCACCTCCTGGAAGCCCTTGCTAAACATTACTAGACTCACATTACAGGTTCCCTTACTTTTTCAGTGGACTGATCATGGTCTCCAACATCACTTTTCTTCCTGCTGCTTGTCCCTTTCCTTTTCAGTGATGATCATCTCAGCAAGGAAACTCAGTCATCTTTCAAAATATCTGCTTTCCTTAGCACAGCCAACCAAGGGATGCAAAAAGCTCTACATTATATATGTAAGGTTTTTCCTTTCCAAACCTGCTTTATCCCACTGGCTCCTGTGATCTGCAGGGACTATGCCTACAGCTTGGGACACAAAGCTTTTCTCAGCTCTGGTGCTGAGGAGCACAACAGGGCTGTGTTCCAGACCTGCACCAAGGTGAGATCCAACCATGCACACAAATTTCTGTGCTTCTCATTTCTGTCCAAGGAGCTTGAGCAAGTCCCCTGATTTGGACGACCAAGAGAGAACAGCCTCAGGACAGAGGCAGCAAAGACCTTGAAATTTTTTTTGCCCCTGACAGGGCATATGATAAATTTAAAAAAGTCAACCACAATGGCTCACAGTGGTACTATAAGGCAATTGCAGGGAAGCAAGTCAGCAAGATACCACCATGCTGGAGACAAAAGCCAGCAGCTGGAGAGCAAGCAGACAGCCAAAAGTGAAACATGGTTCTGCTAACTCTGCATTTGTTTTTAACCCACCAAGTGGACTACTGAGAAAGTACTGGTGCCACATTCCTACTATTGCACTTGAAAGCAGATCGTGAGATCACTAGTTAAAGCTATGAAATCACTTCTGGGCTGGCTGAAAACAATGGTCCTAAAAGGATAAAAAATTTTCTAAGAACATATCCATAAGGCATTTCACAAAATATGTGAAACACTCACTCTTCACCCAACAGCCCTGAGCATCCTCATTTTTAAAATCAGTGTAAGCAAAAAAAAATCCCCAAACGATTTCAGGCTTGAGGGTGCTAGCATGAGGCTGGGAAATGCAAGTTCATTTGCTATTACAGTCTCAACTCCCTTTGCTCTCACAGAGTGTAGGAGAGGGTAATTTTAGAGGAAATGTAGGATACAGCTGAGCAAGCACATTTATGCAGAGATCTATGTTCCCTTTCATTGCCTTGCTTACCAGAGTGTGACTACCTAGAGAACCAAGACCAGTGACAGGCTTGTGTACAAGAAGAGAATGGGTACTTGCAACTTACCTTTGCTCAGGTGTTACTTATGGGCTCTGTATACCGCCCAGATTCACCCCAATAACAAGCATTGGTGGTCAGGATGTGGTTTTTCCCTCAGTTCCTCCTGCGTAGGCTTTCTATCAGTGTTTTCAAAAAAGAGCCAACCAACAGTGATTCAGCCAGACAGATAAACAGGGCTGCTGTCTTAATGTCACACGTTAGTGGAGCCACCCCAACAGCAGAAGTCCCCAGCTTGTGCAAGGCCTTGGCATGCTAATGGCTAAGCAGAAATATTTGCATGATCTCCAGTTATCATTTAATCCAACACCTAGGGCAAAATGTCAGGCTACTGTCTTGCAAAAGTGTAGAGTTATGTCAAGGGCCATAAAATTTCTTATACAAGCGTTCTCAATTCAGGCTCAGAAAAACACAAATAAAAACATGACTCATATTCTGACAGAGCTGAGGCTCAGCCATCACTTTGAGCAGTGCGTGAACAGGCATGTCCCTGCATATTCCTGTCCCTCTCATCTTGACTAGGCAGGTCTTGTCCAAAGAAAAAGTCAACAATTTTCCTTGCTACATAAGAAACAAGGGCTGGAGAGCCTCACTTTGAAGCACATGCAGACTGACAGGAGTACAAACAAAACATGGATTCATGTATTTTCCCACCGTTACTCAGTAAGCCTAGAAGTCTCTAGGGAGTTTCTTAAACACACACAAGTTGTGTGTGCAGGTACCGTCAGGGAGATGAAGAGGAACTCAGATATCATCAAGAGAGAAAATTCTCAAGTATGTAGTGCTTGTATGGGCAGACAGCAAAGGAAAGCTCCTCGTACTGGGACAGCCACAGTTTACATAGCAATCTCCCACTGTCATCCCTCGTTACACACAGAGTCTTCATTTTCCTGAGTGTATTATGCTCTTTAGCAGCATTTTGATTACTTTATCCATCAGATCTTGGTCTCACCTAGAGTTTCATCTAAACCAAACCTGTCTTGCACCTGGAAGTCATTCCCACCAGAGGAGGCTCAGAGCCACATGGCAGAGGCTGTGGTAGAGAACAATCTCTGGAGAGTAAGTCATCCCATCACAAACTAAAATCAGACTACAGCCTAGAAACGTCTGTTTCTCTCCACCAGGTTCCTTTAATACTTGTAGCAACTGGCTCCCCTGACAAACTGCCTCCAGGAGAGAAGAAGCTCTAATTGAACCTAATTGGTCACAGTTGCTTTAGGGTGTTGCAGAGTAGTTTGTTGACACAAGCCCACACCTGATGGTTCCTTCTGGATCAACATACTGCAGGATGATGTGGCAGTACAAAACAGGCTGGAGTCAGCCATGGGTGCACCATTCACCATTAGCCAGAGCACCTGACAGAGATGTGGTGCACACTTTTTATTTACAGCCTGGCTTTATGTCAGCCATGGAAAGATAGACAGCCAACACCTCATCCATCTCAGAGCCTCCCGGTACAAAAAGAAATCACACAGCTCTTTTGGCATATTTAAAACATCTGATGGAGGGGTTTTTAGGAGATCAGCACCATATGTCATTATGTCCAAGAACTGTGAAATGGCTGAAGAGTCATAGTGTTAGATTTACTGTAGCTTTGGAATATGGCTTCATCATGAACTGTTTCTGCCTCAGGTCTTATCTCATATGTATCATCTATTTTCCAGAGTATCGCATTCAGCATTTAAAAGGAGTTTTATTAAGAAAGGATGATGCCAGCAGAGGTCAGTGCATAACCATACTCAATCTCTCCCCTAATCTTATCTGGTAAAAAAAGGTCAACTTGTAGATCATGGGTGTTTTGTTTTTTAAGGGGGGAAGTGATTTAAAACATATTTTTAAGTAACATCTTTTAAGAGGAATCATCCTTGTCACTAGCTCATCCTGAGAATAATAATAGAAGAACAAACAGCAAAACTTCCCATTTTTAAAGGAAAAGAAAGAACTTTAGTGAACCTAGCACTTTTTGATGCTGATTCCTCCCTCACTCCTCAACCACACAAACATTTAAAGCAGATGCTGAAAATAAACTCTTTGTGGTTTTAATTGTAAAAAAAATTCACTAACATGGCAGGAGATATCCCTTATGAACTATGGTTCACCTTAAGACATTGTCTTTGCATCAACAAGCAACTGTACGTGGAAATGTGCAGTTGGAATGGATAAAGCCATTTGTTAGAGTAAACAAGAAGTTTGCTTTTGGCCCTATTGAGAACTCCCTAGAGACAGATTGTACAAAATAGGCACTCTTTCTCAGTGACCTGTTTCTTATGGAAAATCAGGAGGAAATTCCTAGGATAGGCACCCTAAAACCGCCCCTGGCAACTTCAATGCCTTCGTGCTGAACAGAGATCACCTACGCTGAAAAAGTGTCAAGAAGCTGACTCAAGTTACTCCCACTCACACTTGTGAAAATGGGTGCAAACAGACCTCATTGGCATTGGCAGTGAGTAGGAGGAGGATGGAGCAACAGCAGCAGCAGCTAGAGGAGGAAAGATGGACTCTGAAGGGTTTGCTATCAGCTTTCCTGGGCACTAAGTTTTGCCTTCCCTTCTCTCAGCAGGTTTCCCACCAATTCCAGTTACCAACTCCTACTGCAGTCCCCATGTCACCAAAACCCACCAAGTGTTAGTGGAGTAGAAGGCAGCAAATGGGGCTCTGCTGGGAACCTCCAAATCTGCTAAAGAGTTCTTAAACAATCCTGTTTGTGCCTCAGTTACCCAAGAGTGGAAATGATAGTGCTGATCTCTGTCTTTTCCAGGAAGATGGTCTTTGTGCATCTGTACCAAGTTTTCTCTAACGGTATGCTCAGAGAAGTAGTGACAGAACAAGGAGTAATGGGTACAAATTGAAAGAGAGGATATTCAGGTTAGGTATCAGGAAGAAATTCTTTGCTATGAGGGTGCTAGAAGACTGAAACAGGCTGCCCAGGGAAGTTACAGATTCCCCAATCCTGGCAGAGCTCAAGTCAAGGTTGGATTAAAACTTGGGCAACCTGATTCAGTGGAAGGTGTCCCTGCCCATGACAGGGGAGTTCAGAGTAGATGATCATTAAGGTCCCTTGCAACCTTTGACTTTCTTTGATTCTATGATAAGTCGTGGATGCCCCATATCTTGCAGTGTTCAAGACCAGGTTAGATGGNAGGTGCTAGGAGACTGAAACAGGCTGCCCGGGGAAGTTACAGATTCCCCAACCTTGGCAGAGCTCAAGTCAAGGTTGGATTAAAACTTGGGCAACCTGATTCAGTGGAAGGTGTCCCTGCCCATGGCAGGAGAGTTCAGAGTAGATGATCTTTAAGGTCCCTTCCAACCTTTGACTTTCTTTGATTCTATGATAAGTCGTGGATGCCCCATATCTTGCAGTGTTCAAGACCAGGTTAGATGGCACTTTGGACAACCTTGTTTAGTGGGAAGCATTCCTGCTCATGTCAGTGGGGTTGGAACTAGTTGATCTTTAAGGTCCTTCCCAACCCAGTTTTTTCTAGCATTCTATGATCAACTGTCCTTGGTGTCCTTTACACTCTTATACCAGCAGTGTAATGAATATCATGAGCTGCAGAGAGGGTTATTTATCCTGAAAAAGGAAGCTCTTACCAAATGAGGGGGAAAAAACTGAGCAATGTCAGGCTACAGCATCCCTTAACTGGGATGACTCCAGTGCCAAACTATATAAATCTCCTCTGGAGAACAGAGCTTAGAGAAGTCCACCAAGCACTGGGAAGGTAAAAGTGACCGCTGTCACTACCCATCCTCACTGCCCAAGGGCAAAAGCCTACACCATCACTCAGTGATCTCACAGGTAGTGTTTTAACCTTTTGGCCAATGCCACCCACATTTGAGGGACAAGTCCAGCTCATCAGAACATTAATGTGTGATTCAGCCCAATCACCTCCACAGACACCTACAGTGTAGTTGTCCACTGATGCACTACCCAACTATGCACTACACAGCTAAGACTCCTTTTGCAACCAAAGGGAGTAATTAATTAAAAGGTGCAATTCACCAGCCTCAAGTAGACATCTAAAATCAGTGTGCTGAGTTACAGCCTAGAGCTGCCTGTTTCTCTTCTCCACACAGCGAAGAATTTGTTAGTTTCAAAGCAACAACCTTTAATCAAGTTATTGGGATCTGGAAATGTGTCTTCCAGAAAAGAACCCTGGCCCAGGCAGAAGACTGGCAAAAAGAATAAGAGCATGCCACTGTGGACAGTCATCCCAGGAGCAGTGCCTGCAGAGTATTAAGAGATTCCAGACTGGACGACACAATTCCGGATCCCAAAGTGTTCCAGGCGAGCAAAAGTACAACCTACCCCAAGCCAAGTTAGCCCAGTCAAATGTGTCCATAGTACTCTATTTTTTTTTATTTTTTTGACTCAGTATTTTATGCTGAAACAACTCAAAAAACCCCCACTGTCCCTGGAAGCATTCATACTGAAGTATCAGCTCAAGCTAATCTCTGTTTTTCACTCCTCCACAGCAATATTCCAGGTCATCTGAAGCTTCCATCCTTGGTTTGTAGCGCCTAAGAGAAATAAAACACCTTGAACCTTTCTATACTATTCTGTACATGCATTGAAAAGATAATTTTATGTTGTATTTCCAGTGATTGTGTCTATACTGGCTTTACTGAAATCCCATCAGATGAGCAAGTCCAAGCTGCTCTAAAGGAGCTTGTGCAAGTGCTGGGGCAGGATAGGGTAAAAAGAAGACTGAAGGGGGATCCAGGTACAGGCACAAAGCACAGCAGAAGGGAGGACTGACCAAAGTTAGTCTGCCTTTTTCCCTGCCATGCAGAATCTGGCAAGGCATTCAGGAGGCAGCTTGCATGAGTCTTGTTTTGATGCAGGAGGAGAACCTGGCATCAACACCAACTGTTTCTTTGACTTTCAGGTTGTCAATACTGCAACACACAGCACAAACAAACTCAATCAACTAGTACTTTAAGCAGGACAAACTGTCTGCAATCTTAGACAAATCTAATCTACAGCTATTTCTTCCCTTCACAAGTGGTACCTGGAGTGTGTGAATAGGTCCCTGGAAGAAAAAAGAGGCAACTGCCCTGCTGATGTGACATGGCTTTGCATAGTTCACAAATCCTGTTGTCCTGCTGTAGGAAGGAATTACATGGATTTGATAATTTTATATTGGCTGCTGCTCACATCCTCATTGCCTTCCAGTACTAACAATTAATTTGTCAGTTGTTCAAAAGATTTTCTGAAAGCAGAAATTAAGCTAGTGGCTGAATCATACCCTAATCTTCCTTTCTCCTTATTTAAAGACAAACACTAGCTTTTTCTTCATGAACCTTTCAAGACATTACCTGCTCCTCACATGTTCTAAAGTAAAACATTTGTATTCAATGTTTCATAATTAAGTTCTTTAATTTCTTCGTAAGGAGACTCATAATCCCTTGCTGACTTGAAAAATTCTAATCTCTACATTTTTCCTTTCCTGTTCGAAGTTAACATCTTTACTTATATCACTGGCATGAACTATAATACATTTCAATTGAAATTGATCATTCTTGTAAAGACCAGCAGAAAAAAAAGTAGTTATTACAAAATTTTGCTGTCTGAGTATCATGTAGCAATATCTTTTCCTCTCTGCTGAACAGCTGACTAATTCACCCTTTCCTTCACCTTCCCTCTGCTACAGCTGCACTTCTATAATGATTTAAAATGATTTATATCTCTTGGCAGATGCATCTTGTTTTGAGCTTTGACTTTTTAAGATTTTGTTCCTATATCTCATGTTATATTTATCACTCATCCTCAATAGTCTGACCTAGTTTCTGCTTTCAGCTTGATTATTTCTTGTATTTAAGGTTCATGCACAGTTCGTGCTTTAATCAAGCTGATCTCTTACTGCATTTTCTCTCTTTTCTTCACAATAGAGTAGTATACCCCTGTGGATGGATATTATTTTACTGTGTGTATTTTTTGTAAGGCACTAACCCTTTAACAGTGTTTTTCCTTCACATGAGATCTTGCTTACCCATTCTG
Organism: Sclerurus mexicanus; assembly: GCA_013396755.1. Lineage (NCBI taxonomy): Eukaryota > Metazoa > Chordata > Aves > Passeriformes > Furnariidae > Sclerurus > Sclerurus mexicanus. The sequence goes on from VWZF01002844.1 coordinate 401,908, forward strand.
TGAATTTATTGAAATCTACCTCCTATCCTCAGCTGCTATTCCTCATTCTCCTGAAAGCTCATGAATCTTTCTTCTAATGGCCACTCTTCAGTGGACCTTCCAGCTTCAGATTCTCATCCATTCCTCACAACTGTCAACAAATATAAAATTATCTCTACTTTACTTGCTTACCTTACATCTTGAATCTCTGATGCAATCCAAAATTTTCCAAGTGATCTGCTGTATTTCTTTCCCAGCAGATATTCTTCATTATCCCCAGTAACCTTGTGCCAAATATAAAGGTTCTTGCAACTTATAACCATCTTTTTTACCCCATAATTCTTTTCTGTTTATGCTACAAACCTTGGAAATAAGATGCAATTTAAAGCTATAACTTGCATTCAGATACCACATTTTGGGAACTTTATGTCTAGCACGTTTTGTTTGATAGCAACACAAAGGATGGTTTCACGATAGCTTCAGTCATTGATAGCACATGAGATCTTGCAAGGAAGGTCATTTCATGTGCTACTGCTGTGGCATTAGAGAGTGAATATGACATCAAGCAAATCTAGATAGTCCATATGCTTGTCCACAGTCAATCCAGTTTGTCTACAGCATCTCAACATGGAAAATCAGTGGATCTAGGAGTTTGCCAAGCTGCTGGCTCCTCACGGTTGTCCTTTTTAAACTCATGATAACATCACTGAATCACATGAAAGGGAGAATATTAGGGAGACCTGCTACAGGAAAAGCAAGCCTTTCTGAACATGGCTGCACATTCCCCTGAAAACATTTCTTAATATCAAAATTCTCAATCATACTAATTCTAAGTAATTATGTCAGCTTGAGTGCTAGGATCAGAAAGAACATTATATGTATATATAAACAATGTAAAAATAAGGTGATTCTATAACACTAAATGTTAGCTCCATTTTATTTAAACAAGCATGGGGTTCTTAATTGTTCATAAAATACAGCATAAGAATAAAAGAGTAATATTACATTTGTCACATACCAACACACAGGACAAATGTCCATAGCAGAGGCAGATGTGGATGTTGCCATTTCAAGTCAAATAATTACTAGTCAAACATAATGCAAATGATAAAATGTAAAGCTTGCAAGCTGAAGTTAGATCCTAAATAGACTTCTCACATGCAATAACATAAACAGGATATGTGATGTAATACTGGGCTTCCATGAAGCATATGGGTTTTAATAGCATGAATTTAAAATTACCCCAGTGCAGGTTTACCAAGGAGCCACCAGCAAAGTGCCAATGGACAAGGTGTTTCAAGGAAAAGCAATAACACGTCTCAAACAGAGTATGAGGAAGAGTCTTCCTTCCCTTACTATATATGTAGCACAAATGGGGTTTACACAGCGCCCAGAAGAAGCCTTATTCTCTATCAAATCATACATAGGGTTTGGGATCATATCTTAGCATTTCAGCTTTCAGTCTATCAAGAAGTGTTTAGGCATGCTGAATATTTAAAAAAAAAAAAAGGTTTAAAAATGTAACTTGATGTTATAAATGTAACTTGATGTTATCAATGTCTTGGTTTCTCTCTGCACCTGTTAAGATCTGGAAGGAATAGATTTGAAAAGAGCAAAATGGCTCGTATGTCATAATGAGGGCTTCTTCTCAGGAATGGCAAGTGAATCTTTTTGACCTTCAACTTCTATGTTTTAGATAAAGTAAAGAAGGTTTTTAAATCCTAGATACCTTTGGGAAAATAAAACTTAAGAGAATGTAGCCACCTGCACCGTAAAACATGGAGGCCTCACCTGTTCACTCTTTAGGGTAAAACACTTCATGCAGGAAACAGAACAATTGGAAGGATGCAAGAGTTTTCCAGAAACTACTTAAACCAGCCCAACAGGAAATAACAGGTATAAGCACTTGTCTTAGTGATGTAAAGATTAGCTTAGTGCTAAAATAATAGAACACTTCAGACTAAAATGGATCCTTCTGTACTGAATGCAGGGAAACCTCTCCTTGCAAGTGCCATCAGAAATTCATAAGTACTCCTGCTGCACTAAGTGTCCATCCCCATTACCAGTCCTAAGCACCTCAATAACCATTCAATTTTTTTGACTTATGGCTTAAACACAATAAAATGAAGTCTTTTAGCACCAAGACTAGAAAGTAAAAGAGCAATATGGCCTTAAAATGGCTTTAAACTGAAAGAGAGTGGATTTAGGTTATATATTAGGAAAAAATTCTTCACTGTGAGAGTGGTGAGGCAGTGGAACAAGTTGCCCAGAGAAGCTGTGGATGCCCCATCCCTGGACATGCTCAAGGCCAGGTTGGCTGGGGCTCTGAGCAACCAGGTCTACTGGAAGGTGTCCCTGCCCATGGCAGGAAGGCTGAAACTAGATGGTTTTTATGGCCCCTTCCAACCTTAACCATTCTATAATTCTGTGATTCAATATGTGACTATCTACCCAGAGAATCAATGAGCAGAATTGCCCAAAAAAACTGCACAGCAATAAGCATGCTTAGTAATGGCTGATAAATAAAACAGTTAAACACAGGAAAGGAAGCATAGGACTGAATAGGGAGAGTATTGTAGCTTGTGGTAGCTTATCTCTTGGATAGGTATTGCAACAAAATAAAACATTTTCCTATATAATAAGGAGCAAATAGATCCTTCTGTTTCTATACTCAGAACCACACATATTTTACAAGTAAAAAGCTTTAAAAGCATAGCTGTTCTATAAGCAGGAAATCAAATGAAGCACAGGTCTATTAGAAATGGACAATCTTTTATTTGGGATTTGGGGATTTGGTTGTCTCTAATAGTTAAGCATCTACCTGTTAGATCAGTCTTCCTCAAGTAAGTGAGTCAGCATAGAATGAAGCAGGTGTTTTGAAGACGTCCAAAAAGAGCTCCAATTTACCAAAAGTAAGCATTTATTGACATAACAAAATTTAAAAATTCATTTTGGTTGGAGTGGATTTCCCTCTGAAGGCCTTTGAAAGAACCTAACCTTTCCCCTACATTTAGAACGGGAATTTATTTATTTATTATAAATGTTTGTTTGTTTGTTTGCATAGAAAGAACTATTGGGGGAATCACCAATAATCTTCTATTTCTTTATTTCTAAACATTCTTGTCACTAGAGATACCAGTAAGAAAGCAAAAAATTAAGGTAAAATTAATACCTTTCCAATGCTAAAGACTGATAAATGAAGTTCCTATTATAGATAATAGTATTTACATGTTCTTTATCTGTAGGTTTGCAGAACTTCTCATTTCTTCTGCCATCTCCATGTAGAGAGCACCCTAAATTTTTCCTAGAAGTTTCTAAAGCTTCATGTTAATATTATAATACAAACAAGAAAGACAACTAATATTTTAGTTTGGCTAGTGTACACAATCAAAGAAAGAGTTGACAAAAGAACACAGTGCCTTGAGGCAGTTTGTGTAGTGGAACATAAATGTTTGGCCTGAACTTAACTATACAGGCATAATGCCAGAAATTAAGTAACTCCTGCCTTTAAAGCCCCTGAGAGTCACTGGAAAGCTTCCCCAGACTTCAGATTACACTGTAATTTATTCCTCAGTGATTCGGTAGTGATCAAATCGCTGAACTGACATTAAGGAAATGCAGTTGGTTTCCTGTTCCTGACAGAGATTACCTGCAAACCCCTGAATCCATCAGAATGCAGTAACCAGGAGCAGCCCTGCTGAGAAAGACCTGGGGGTGCTGGTGGGTGAGAGGCTGAACATGACCCGGCAATGTGCACTCGCAGCCCAGAAAGCCAGTTGTATCCTGGGCTGCATCAAAAGCAGCGTGGCCAGCAGGTTGAGGGAAATGATGCTGCCCTTCTGCTCTGCTCTGGTGAGACCCGTCCTGAAGTACTGCACAGGAAAGACATAGACGTGTTAGAGTGATTCCAGAGGAGGGCCATGAAGAGGATTTGAGGGATGGAGCACCTCTTCTATGAGGAAAGGCTGAGAGAATTGGGATTGTTCAGCCTGGAGAAGAGAAGGCATTGGGGTGACCTTGTTGCAGCCTTTCAGTATTTGAAGGGAGCCTACAAAAGAGCTGGGGAGGAACTGTTTACAAGGGCGTATAGTAACAGGATAAAGGGGAATGGCTTTAAACTGAAATGGAGTATGTTTAGACTAGATATTAGGGAAAAAAGTCTTGATTGTGAAGGTAGCGAAGCACTGGAACAGGTCACCCAGAGTAAATGTAAAGCCCTGGACGTAAAAGGGAGAACACTGTTTTTTCTAAATTGTCACAGACATCCTGTAGTGAGAGCACCTCTTATTGAAATCAACAGGATTTACAGTTATCCAGTACATCCCAGGACAGAGTCCAGATAGCTGCTGAAAAGTCATACATATAAAGTCTATTAGGGAACAAGAAAGCTATCACAACTTGTATAAATCAAAACCTTTAAATTCCAAATGCTGTGCTCATTTCTCTTCCACCACTTTGTTTCAAAAGCAAAGTTAACCAATGGCTGGCTTCTAACTGGTAGCTCAGACCAATTTTTGGTGCAATCAGGTAGAGAATTTCACAATGCCAGTCAGGCACTAGCACACTTTTTATATAATTCACAAGGTGAGCATTTCACTGTGGAATGGCTAACTTAGAACACTATTAATTTAGCACCCTCTTCCTTCCCTGTCCTTTTAGTAACATTTCCTACAGAAACAAGCCAGCCTATAAGAGACATTGAACTTTGAACCTCTAGTCATATGAAAATACTCTTGGAAAATGAGAACTCACTTGCCCTATGGACTGAACGACCTGAGGGTGAATTTGGTCAGCAGATGGGCCTGACCATTTAAAGCCAGCTACTCTGTGTCTGCCCCATCTCTCATGAGCAAAGAGCCATCTTTACACTTTCTCTTTAAAATGAAGAAGATAATGAAGTAGATAAACACGAGAAATAGATAAACATTATCATGGAAAAATTATTATATCTTTTTATCCAGGATTAAGAAGTATATTTGCATCTTTGCTACCCAGAGTCCTATGCACAACAGTACAAGCCAGTGAAGCAAACCTTATATCCCTGTATTTACCAATTCTAGACCTGTGAGAGCACATGGAACGCAGTAGCAATTTCAGCACAGCGCTGATGTTTAACCAAGTTCATTCATGTCCAGGCTGCACTTATGAATATTTGGAGACCCTTGGTTTAGATTGAGTAGGTTTTCTCAAAAATATGTATTTTCAAGAAGGCAAGAATCAGTCAAGTTCTTCCCAGTTGAAAGCCTATTCCAAACACACGCAAGAGCATGCAAGAGAAGTAAGATTTACCTATCATGGTATAGGTTAAATATACATAAAACATAGCAAATACTTAGAAAAGCTTAGAAAAGACAGGATGTACAGACAACTCCCTTAAAAAGGAAGCCAGTTCCCATCAGTCTCTGCTATTTTGTTGACTAGGTGGTTTATGTTCTGCCTGTGATCCACGCTGGGGAGATACTTATCAGCAGGTTACCCCTCCCCATCATGCTTCTCACCCTGCAGGGCTGACCCACACCAACTAAGTACTCAGCCACCCAGCAACCACCTCAGAGTGTATCCTCAGCAAGGACTATAGATACCATATTGTTCCCTAGATGCACAAAAGGAATGAACCCAGTCCTGTACTCCCTTCCTTCATGTTTTCATCCTTTGCCTCAAGGCAAAGGGCCTTTACTCACTTTGGTTAACTGAGGCTGAAGAATAGCCCCAATATGGTTTTCATCACCACCTTTTTTTTTTTTTTTCAGAAAGCAAAATCACAAAACAGCAACTTCTGAAATCCGAAGAGAGGCAAAGTAGTGGGCTTTGGGTATTGTCTTCAAACCATCTGTAGCTTGGGAAGCTGTGCTACAAAGAAAGAGTTCCCAAAGCACTCAAACCCTGGAGTCTGCGAGCAGCAGGCACTGTGTCTCCCTTCAGAGATGAAGGAGTGGCTGGAAAATCACAAACCAGTGACCCTGGCTTGCATGCCTGGGAAAGCTCTAGAAAAAAATTACAAGGCTATTAAGGATTTCTCAAGTGCAAATTGTTTCAAAATTATCTACTTTGCTTTTCTGGCAGAGCAAAGAGCCTAGTAGATAGGCAATTTTGCAAATAACTGAGTAATTTTTGTTTAACAAGGTATCTGCACTCACTTCCTACATTTTTTATTTTAAATTAAAGGTTAGGACACTTGACTTGACTCCAAACATCCTGCCTTCACATTCCTCACCAGATGGGGTAAACAGGAAATCTTGCATAATTGTCAATGTTCCTTATACCAGTTTGGCATTGAGATGGTGCCAAAGGGCATTTAGCACCTTTGCCCTTAAGAACCCCCAGCAGCTTAATTACTATTGGAATTATGACTAGGGAGAAAACAACAGCCCAGATGTTGAGCAAACATAACAAGGAGCTGAACATTTTATTTCTCAATCAAATTGTCTTTGTGCAGCTCCCTGCACTCACCTCTCTTTCAAGGCAAGTTAGGAGTGAGGCAGAGCAACGGGCCAAGACCCTCTTATACCAATTATCTAGTCAAGTAGCACAGGAGCAAAATGCTTGCTAATGACCTAAAGTAATCATCTAGAGTAAATGTCTGAAAAGTATCTAATGTGGGTTTTGCAGTAGACTTCAGGTAACTGCATTGAAATAATGCACTTTGGAAAATCCTGTTCAGTGGCCATGCATATTCAATAGTAATTAGTGAGCAAAGCTTCCTTCTCAATCCTCTGGATCTCATATTTATTTCTGGACTGTGGCCCAGTTCAACTGGAGGGGCCAAATACACCACCTAACTTTTCCCTGTCATACCTACCTTTGAAATGATTAGGCCATTTTCCTGGGATGTATGGTTTGACCTGCCCTCTGCCTTATCAGAGCTCAGAACCAGATCTCCCACTTGTCAGCAGGCCAGAAGGCTGTCACATAACAGAGCTGGGCAATATGGATACTTATAAAGAAAGAAATCAACCCAGCTTAGTTCTTTCAAAACTGCTATGAGGGACTTTTGGCCAGGAGAGGGATGCTGGTTTTGGAGAAAACAGCTAATTCTGGAGGCAGTGTGCGTACAGACCCATGAAAGCTGTGTTTAACATTTCTGCATGGCTAACCACAATTCCTCTGCTCCTCCACTTACAGGTTATTGGGGGAGATTATCCTCATGAGGCAGCAAGTACTTTCTCCCTGCTCATAGTGTCTGAGGGCTAACTCAAGCATTTTAATAGCAGCGGTGAAAAGGTCGAATACCTCAGAGGAAGACACTGAAGCTTCTGGTCTGGTAGATGAAGCATGTTATTGACTTCTTTGTAATACCATGAAGTGTTAGCGTTAGGGATCTGAACATGTATTATGTGCCGTGTGTCTTTCCAGGCAGTAAAAATATAGCAATTTCAATGCAAAGGCTAGATTTCACCAACTATCTACAGGTCTCAAGCATTCTCAAATATTGAAAGGATTGCAGTGGTTCAGCGAATCCAGGATGGTGCTGGGTTATTTGAACAGCCTCTACAAATACACCTTGATATTGTGCTTTCTGGAGGAGAGGGGAGGATCTAAAGGGAAAAGGGAGGAAAATACTTGAAACAGGAGAGAAAGAGTGGCAGAAGAAAAGGGAACAAGAAGGTGAAGCCATGCATGCAGTAAGAAGATATAGAAAGCAAAGCAAAGTCCATGTGTAAATATGACCCCTGACATGGTGATTCTACCGAGCATCTGTTTTTGTTGTCACAGACCCTCCTGGTCTGTGACAACACAGCCTGTTTGTGTGTGGTCACTGTTTTCATGGTAATATCTGAATGCAGAGTAAAAACACCTGTAAGCATTCTTTTAAATATAGTTGTGTAGTTTATTTTCAGCAGCCTAAATGGTGTCCTAAAGGCAGGACAAAGGCTAACAAGGATGTAAAAATGAAACCTGGATACTACAAGTAGGTTTGATCATTAAAAAAAAAAAACCAAACCAAACTCCAGAGGAGTCCCACAGCAAAAGAACACTCCAGTTCAAGTCACCACTCTTAAAATGTTTATTAAAATCTGTCATAGCTTTGCTGGTACATCACTGTAACATGAGGAGTCAGATTCTGCTTTGGAAACTGCACAGACTTGAAAATCCAGAACTAGTCATCAGAAGGTTCAAAAAAACTACACTTGAGCATTAAGAGGTTTATGGTAAGTCACAAAAGCTATCAAGGTGTAACACAGATTAACTTTACCTTTCTAACCTATTGCATCAAGCCACGGGCCCACAGAAGAAGAAATATCGTCAATTCCAAACAAGCACACTCCCAAATGCGGGCTTAGAAATCCTCACGCAGATAAATTCTGTAGCTCATTTGACTTCTCCTGGTCAGAGTTACTACAAGATGCAAGCATTTCTTCTTTGCTGTTTAGTGTCGGTGTTCAAGCAGCATAGTAATTCTGTGGGATCCCTTTCACACCCAGGCCTGTTATCTGTTTAAAAAAAAAAAAAAAATAAAAGAAAGGAAACAGATAAATCTCTAACTGAGTATAATGAAAACGTTCAAATGTTGTAGAACAAATATCATTGCAGGGTACCCTGCTTCAAGAGGAGCCCAAAAGGAGTCCTTACAGGGAGTTCCTTTGAACTCTCTAAGATTAAGATCACTAAGATTATCAAGCAATAATTTTGCTAATTTAAGTATTATCTCTGGCCCTTACTTGTGATCCTTATCTCCAAAACAAGTCATAGTAATTTTTAACTTTCCTGTGCCCATTCAAGACCAATGTGAGTTTGAAAAACACCAATTCCCTTACAGAACTGGAGAACTGAGGAACAGAAACAAAAACGACAATCCTCATTTAATCCTCCTGAGGGCTTCTGAACCCTGCTGCTTGAGAAGTCTGTCAGTTCTCAACCATGAGAAATCTGCTCTAAGCACTGCTTTCAGCTAGAATGTCCCAGATCCCAGACCAGATCTCCATCCCTCCTGTAACGTCTTCATCCTACCGCCAAAATGATAAAACAGTTTGGTTTGGGTTGATAGCAATCACTGAGTAAGAACTGCATTTTATTCTCCTGATGTACTTTTTGCTAATGGAATGAAAAAATGAAAACAGGAACAAGTTTCAGGTTCAAGAGCCCTGGACAAAAATGTTTCTTAAAATGTAGCAACCACTATTAAAAAGGCTTTCAGGCTCTCTCTCATATCTGCAAGGTTTTGTTTCCATTTCTCAAAATGGAGCAATACAGACTAAAAAAAATGTCCAAAGTTTTGGGATCGGGATGAAAAATTTTGCCCTTGTGGATTTAAGCATTTAATTTTTAAAGGGGAAATAAGTGCTGTAAACATTTAGATTTCCTGGCACAGTTAAAGACTAAGAAGTAAGAGAATGAAATTTCCAGAAGTGATGAAAATATAGTAAGAGATAAGAGCAAAACCCAATTCTTTACAGTGTATTACAGAATACGCTATACAGAACAAGTCCAGATCCACTGGCTGCCTGCAGATCCTGACCAGCCAACTTTGACTAACCCAGCTATCAACACTATTACTAATAATTTCTCCAAATCCTCCTTCCAAATGCATGAGCAGCTGTGCAAAAGCAGCTGTGCCTGGCCAAGGCCAAGCAGTGTATCTGGAGCAGCTCATTAGGTGAGCTGGATGAGCAAGGGCAGCCGGGGCACCTCACTCTCAGAACATGAGGCTTGGCAGGCCTGATGTATAGAAAGAAATAAATAAAATCTGCTCACCTTGAAAATCTCTCCAGCATGAGGTTCCTTAGCTAAAGTGGCCTCATCCAGTCCATCGTATGCAGAAGTCACATACATTTCTGAGTAGTCTTTTCCACCAAAGCAGCAAGAGGTGATCCTCGGAGTAGGCAGCCTCACAGTTTGGATTCTTTTTCCTGGAAGAAATGTGCAATTGTTTTCTAATGTCCATTTTCTAGGAAGCATGCAATTATGAATGTACTATTAGCGCACATGGTGCAGATGTGGCATTTACTCAGAAGACATCTCCCCTTCAGACAAAAACCATATCCTAAAGGACAGTCTGTGGGAAAATCAAATTCTTTCATCTGCTTCATCTCTAATTATTTTTCAGCCTCTTCCCCATATCTGCGAGGCTTCATCTCCATTTCTCAAAATGGAGCAATACAGTATGTGAGGCAAGGAAGGGCAGGGACACCTGGCCTGGAATGGCCCTCATTCCTTAACAGCATTTCCCAGTTAAACATTTCAACACTAAGGAATTTCTTTTTTGTTGCAATAGATACGCAGTACCTTTTTTTGGGGTTTTAGTGGTATTATTAAGAGTAACATGTGCTGCATCAGCAAACCATGGGAGCAGGAGTACCTGACACTGGGAGGCAGCACAGAGATCTGCACTCTTGACATGACTGGGGCCTGAACCAGCAATGTTCTTGGCAACCCATTGGGCAGAAATGGGCAACAAATTACACCTTCTTATCTCCCCTTCAAACCATTCTTCCTGACTGCCATTCCTCTCATGTTCATATGCACATGCTGGTGGAGGTCTTACCTGTCTCTGGGTCTATACGAATGACTCTGCCACCATCAATACAGGCCACCCAGAGCTTCCCTTCTGCATCTATGCACATCCCATCAGGCATTTGCTCCTCCTTTTCTAGATGGTACAAAAGTTTGGGGCAGGCTGCAAGAAGAGTTACAAAGCTGCTGTTATGTGGGCTGCTACTGGTTCTGTATCAGATCCCAGCCTAACACCTTCCATGCTCTTGCAAACTAAGTTCATTTTCTGTGAGAAAGACATGCTGCAAAATGTACATCACGTATGCATTTTGCAGATGTGTTAAAAGCCTGACAGCCTTTCTTAGGCAGAAACAAGCCCCCAGCAAAGCCATTGCAGTTTGGGATTGTACTGAATTATGGCTCCTATTATTTTACAAAGAGAAGAGAAGAGAACAAAATGCCCCATCTCTCTTGTTGACCCACTTGCTGTCCGCTGTAACACAAATGTTGCCTTTAAAAACACTTTTCCTGGACTTTCATTGGTCATGGCAGCCTGGGTATGTCACATAAATAATGACCTGTGTTTAAATATTGGTGATAAGCAAATTCTCCCTGCTAAAGACCAAGAACTTTACTTTTTAATGGCCAACCGAGCAACCAGTTTTGATTAAGCTTAGACACCGACTGCTAGTGCTCTAGGAGGCAGTGCAGATGGATTGGTGGGCATGTGCATGGTCTGTGGAGCAGGGCCCATGGGCAGTGAACCACCTGCTCTGACCCAGCACCTTCCGGCCATCGTCACCCAAAAACAGACAGTCATGAGCATAAAGCTAAGGCTACGAAGCTCAAATGCATTACATTTTTGTATTTGCAGGGGGGAAAGTTGCATTAAATCTTCTCTAGAAATCTTACGTCCTAGAATCTGTAGAAATAGATGTAATCAACAAAATGAAATCTGAGTGAATGTAGTTATTTTGTGCAATTTTCACCCATGATTACACAAAGTCCACACTCAAGGAAGTACAAACGCAGATCAGCCTTTTAAATTCCCATGGAGTATATCAGGCTGATACAGCACAAAAATATTTCATGGAGTTTTGAAATGAGGTTATATGCATTTTTCTTGCACTCAAATTTTCCGTTTTGCAGATATAATAAAAAAATGTTTATCCAGAAAGTGAATTTAAGTGAAATTTGCCAACATCTGAAGGCAATTTTCATTGGGAAACCTCAGTCACAATGATAACTTGATCCTCCAAATACCTTTCTGTGATATACATGCACATTCTCCATTTGTATTTATGGAGCTAGTACAGTCGAAGTATTCCAGTAGGTGGCACCCAAGAATAAATAGCATCCTGCAAACTCTTTCTCATTCTGCAGTATAAATGGCTTGTTCCCTACAACTCCTTGAACAGGTCTAAATATGAGCCAGCTCTCCAGTTGAAAGCAAGCTTAAGGACTGTCAAAAGTTAAGTCACCAAAAATACCTGATAAGTAACTAAATTTGAGAAACATCAAAGTCAACCTGCTGACAAGCTGTAACCAGAAGATATGAGATCTGTCAAATAAATCACTGTATCTCACAGGCCCAGGTCTTGCTCCAGAAAGAGCAATAACGCTACTTGCCACCAAATTTAAAAAGCATGTGTACCGATCTTTCCAGTGTGCACATCATAGCTGAAGGCATGGACAGCGTATGTCAGGCTGTCAATGTGATAGAAGGTCCTGTGGTCCAGGGACCAATCCAGACCATTGGAGATGTCCACCTGGTCTAACTGTTTTATTACTGAATGGTCAGGGAAGAGGGTATAGAGAGCGCCTTGCCGCCTCGCTCGGACCCCCGGTGCTGTCTCTTCAGCCATGGTACCTGAAATGGAATTGGAAGCACCTGTTAAAAAGTAGAAGCTTGTTCCCCATGTTTGATCAAAACCCTCCTCTAAGTGTCCTACGGAGAATCACAGGATTGTGATTTTTTTTTCTATTATTTTTTTTCTTCCTAAAAGAAAAGATTTGCTGTGAAAGTGGTGACCCTGGAACAAGTTGACCAGAGAAGTTGTGGATGCCACATGCCCGGAAGTATTTGAGGCCAGGTTGGATGGGGCTTTGAGCAACCTGGTCTAGTGGAGGGTGTCCTTGCCCATGGCAGGGAGGTTGAAACGAGGTGATCTTTATGAAACTAGGTGGGTTTTAAGATCCCTTTCAACCCAAACCACTATATAATTCTACAATTCTACAGTTCTGTGATGAAGAACATCCTTCTACAGTTCAGACTGATGAGAAGGAGGAAAAGGAACACATTGGGAGCAGCTGCCTCCCACGTTGCTGATCATGGCCAATGAAAGGATGAGTTTCTGAATTGCCATGAGACTTAAGTCGTAGACATCAAAGATGCAAAGGAGCACCATGACACACACCAAGGGTTCAGGTTTTGCTCTCAGCAAAAGCCAAGATGCAGGCAAGCACCATGTGCTCTTTTTCTTGTTGCTCTTTGTAAGATACTTCCATCATTTAAATGGGCTGTGACCATAAAATACAGGTGGCACACCATGTGCCTGAAAGCATTGTAAGAACACTTCTTGAATTCTGGCAGGCTTGGGGCCATGACCACTTCCCTCGGGAGCCTGTTCCAGTGCCTGACTACCCCCTGGGTGAAGATACTTTTCCTAATATCCAGCCTAAACCTCTCCCTTGCATTCAGGAGGCTGAGGATCTCTTGCTACATCCATGTTTCCCACAGGCTGACCCGGAGAGGCTGCATGTGAAGGGTGCAAGCTGTAACTCATGTTCTGCTCTAGAATCACAGGACATGCCGAGGTGGGAGGGACCCATAAGGATCAAGTCCAATTCCTGTCCCTGCACAGGACCACCCCCAAGAGTCACACCATGTGCCTGAGAGTATTGTCCAAATGCTTCTTGAACTCTGTCAGGCTTGGTGCTGTGACCACTCCTCTGGGGAGCCTGTTCCAGCACTCAGACACCCTCTGGGTGAAGAACCTTTTTCTAATGTCTAATCTAATCCTCCTCTGATGCAACTTCAGGCCATTCCCTTGGTTTCTGTCACTGGTCACCACAGAGAAGAGATCAGTGTCTGCCCCTTCTCTTCCCTTCACAAGAAAGTTGTAGACTGAGGTGAGGTCTCCCATCAGCCTCCTCTTCTCTGGGTTGAAGCTACATCCTTCTCTACACCTCCAGAAAACTTCCCAACTACATAAGCTTTTCACCGGCTTTTCACCTTCCATGGAGCCAGGTGTTTGATAAACAACCATCCACCAAATAGGAGAGCCTTCCTGTTGGACGGCCCTTGTTCAACAGCCTCTGTCCTCTTTTAGGTCAAAGGATGTGGGGCCCCTTGTTCTCCTTCATCAGGCAGTAACTCAGCAGAGCATTCACAAGATGGCTCATGCTTGTTAGAGTGGGTTTTGTGAGGAACTCAGCTGAGGAATCAGTAACATGGAATAAAATGCATTATATAAAATACTCTGCAATAAGTTTCTCTTTGCTCCTAGGGAAATTTACACCAGGAACTTACCAGCAAAAAACCTCCCCTTTGGATCCACTTTCCCATCATTGAACCTATTGTTGGGTTTATCCTGCTCGAGCTCAAGGATGGTGGTGACCGCCTGGGTGTCCCAGTCGAGAAAGGCAAACCTGGTCCCCAGGGCAATGACGTAGCCCCCACACTGCCGCAGTGCCACCGAGCCAACACGGGCATCTGTGGGTGAGAGGGAGTGGAAGATGACAGGGAGCTCTGAGGCCATCAGTCAGCACCGAGGGCATCTGGGCTTGACTGGGACATCCCTGACCCAGGAAAGGCTGAGCTGATGCTAAGATCCATCTACCCTGGGATCATTAGCGCATCTCACTGGCTCTAGATTCCAAAGATTTTTCTGCCTTCTGAGCAGACACAGTCATTGGGACGGTACTTTTTCCTCTGCAGGTCCCAAATGAAACATGCATTCCCTTTTGGGCTTATCAAGGACAACATGCACATTGTCCTCCACACCTGAGCACAGCCCCCTCTGCTCGGCTGGCTTGGGCCACACCGTGCTCAGCAGCATGCTATAGAAGGACAGGGTGCATGGCCCCATGGAAAGTAAGAGAGACCACCATGCTGCAGGACTGCTACCAGGAGGGATGGATGGGACAGACAGAGAAAACTCCCAGGATAAAGTGAGAACAGACTTACCCACAGACACACTCTGCACCTCATTGGTGACTGGGCTCCACCGGCAAACTTTCTGTGAGTTAATGTCTACGTAGACAAGTGCATTCTCCCTTTCTTCCCAGACAGGGCACTCTCCCATCCGGTTCTTCTCCTTCACAACAGATTCGATTTTTATGGAGGACATGGTCTGAGGGGAAAAGAGTTAATGATGGATTTAATTAAAAGCTTTCATGTGGATTATTTGTGCCTACGATGCTTAAAAGCAGAGTTTCTAAATGGCAAAGCACTCCAAATCCCACATGACAGAGTAATTTAGGAGGTCCGTATGATATTTCCATGGCCTCATGACAGGAACTGAGCTTGAGGCACCAAAGCTTCTCCTTAGCAAAACTTTCCTAAACCACAGCTGCTGATGAGGCACCTGCCTCTAAGGAAGAAAGTGCTGGAGCTATGGCCCTGAGCTGGGACCAAGCCGATGTCTGGGGATTGGTGATCCCCAGGGTCCTCCAGACCACGGACCAGTGGGCAGCAGTACCAATGAGGCAGAAGTCTTTTTGTGGAAAAACAAGGCTCTGCCCTACTAATGCAAATGCACTGGTTCTCTCCATAGGAAGACATATATATACCTGTAATACCAACTAGCGATGCCACCAAGGCCAGACCAGGTGCCTGTTCCCACACCAAGTCAGCATGAATATGCAAACACCGAGGAAGGCTCCTGCCTTTGAAATTCTACTGCTTTGTTTTCCCTCCAAGCATTTCATCTTTATCAGCCCCCTCACCACCCCAGCTTTGTCTCCAACCTCTGCTGCAGACTCTGAATTTTGCCCCATGCCAGACTGCAGGGTGTAATTACTTCAGTTGCTGTTTTTGGGGCAAAGCCGCCAGTGAAGCTCCTATTCCATGCACCTGCTTCTGTCAGGAGTTGTTCATGCCCTGGCTACCCCGTCCCCCCAACCCCATTGCAACAGGGTGCCCACAGGGATACTGGTCAATCAGCCACAGACCTGGCATGGGGTGCACAATCCATCAGGTTTGTGTCCAGAGCCCACTGCTGCCCTCCTAAATAGGGATCCTGGGCTTGCCCTGCCCTTGCTGTGGGGTGGGATGTGAGCAATAGCCTCCACCATTCAGCTCTTACAAAAGAAAAAAGCCCATTCTCTGCCTCAGTCACTGCTAATGGAGCCGCCTCCACTGCTGCACCCACCGGCCTCAGCACATTTTTTCCACAGATTGGGGTGATATTTCTTGGGAGGCAGCCAATCCCTGACATAACACTAGTCCTAGGGATTATACTGTCTTCAAGTGGGCATTGTTTCCTAGTAGGTGAGCTGGTGATAAGGTTTACAGATAATTAATTAGCACTGATGCACTTCAAAATACGTGGGAAGAGCCAGTCAATCACTATGAGTGGAAACACCATGCCAGGCATACTGGAATATGGGATCTTTCCTGCAATGAGTCACACCACCAAGGTAAGGTTCAAAGAACTCGTCTGTCAAATATACCCTTCTCCCTTCCCAAAAAATTGGCCATAAGCGTCTGGGCAGCAGGCTGCTCCACACAGGCAAACAGCACCAGTGTAAAGTGTAAATGAGGATACATAGCAAGATGCCAGGTTTTAACCTCCTAAAACCTGTTAAGCCATGCTCAAGCTGGAGGAGTGAGTTTCTCTTGGGTTAAAGCTTTGTGTCATGTGGCTGCCATATGTGGGACCTGAGGCTTGGAGACACAATGCTGACTGTATTGTATCATGGTCTGGAAAACCCAGAGCTGCTCTCACCCCTGTGGGAAAACAGCGTCGGGCAGCAGCCAGGCAGCAGTGCTGTTCCTGCAGAGGCAGAAAGCCTCCGTATCTGCAGCAGCCACTGTGTGTTTGTCTTGGCTATTGTTTCATTGACCCGACCAAGCCTCATGAAACCTTTCTTTTCTCACCGGGTCCTGTTTCATTTACATCCCCCTTCTCCAACTTCCGTAACACCAAAACAGGGGCCTGGCAGATAAGCTGTGTTGAAATACTGATTCACAGACCTGTCCCACATGCCACATGTAGAGTACGCAATCACACTACTGCCAACTGTTTCACAAGGCACAGGCAGGGGAGAAACCAACCTGCCTGCACCAGCTGCCTACTCACCCTGCTCATGCCCCACGAGTGATGCTGCAGATACTTGCCCTGTCCCACGGAACCTCAGCATGCATCCCTGTTCCCCGATTGCACATCCAGCTTCAGCATCTCTTCCCTCCACCAAAGAAACAGCTCCTGTTCGTGACTCCAGCTCTGGAGTTTTTCCATACTGCTGAATATTTTGGCTCAAATCACCGTCAGTCCTCCTCATTTTTAAGAAGAGGGCAATTAGAAGGGAAGACTTCTGCTTTGCTCACTGAGGTTTCACTAGTTTTTACAAGCAGCTGAAAATGGAGGATTTAACAGGAAGGGGCATCATACGGTAAGAGGCAGCACTGCCCTCCAAGAGTCCCCACAAGCTGGAAGGGATGCAGTCCTGGTCCTATCCCATCCGTGCCCCTCCTCTACCCAGTGGTCCACCTCCTGTTGCACCCTCCCTGCCAGCACTCCATGGAACTTTGCAGCAGCAGCAGCATTTTACCAAATACAGCATCTCAGAGGGAAAAATGAGGCAATGACCCCAAAACCCCTGGTTCAAAATATCCCAGCGTAATCGCTCCCCAGGCATCCTGCCACCTGGCACCCTTTTCTGTGGCACCTCACACCCTGCTTGGCACAGCACTGACCCATCAGAGACGAGCATGTAAGGAAAGATGAGAGCAATTCCAAGCAAAACGCACCAAATCCTGCCATATTCTTCCAAAACAAAATCCCTGCAGAAAACCTAATCACATTCACCCTGCCTGTATCTTCCCTCCAACATCTGATTGACTTTCCAGCCTCATGGACTCGTGCCTAAACCCCTTATGGAGACTAAAGGGCTAAAGGTGTCACTGAAACATTTTCAAAGTTAAACTGTTTAAACTTATCACAATTTGGAGACCATAAGAAAAATTTCCTGTTAGGAATGAAAAACTAACATAAAAACATCCTATCTGCTCTACAAACTAAACCTCTCTCTGGTAACTCTTTGAAAATAGCCACATCCCTTTTCAAATGATCTGGACAAAACCTGGTCATTTCAATACCTCTAAAAAGATAAAGTACAAATGAATGACTGGCCTTAAAATATTTCTTTGCTGTTTCCCTCCCTCTCTCCCCTTATGCAAACACACATCATTTAATTTTTAATGCCAAGCTGAGGCTTCTAATAAGCAGGCAGACAGCTAAAACTTTTAATGTAAAAACAACAATCTGCATAAATCAAAGAACTTTAAGCACCCTTTCCCCCTCAGTCAAATAGCGGAATATTTTTACCAAGCTGGAGGACACCTATGCGAAACTGCAGTTCATCACATCAACGCACCTGCTGAGGAAAATATTGCAAGACCTGGGTTGGTGACTCTTTTCCAGCACTGGTCCAATGAAACCTGCTGCTGTTTTCGGCGACGGTTAAAAATGTGCAACAGTTGATGTTATCTGCGTGGAGCAGGTAACCTTTTACATTTTGTATTCAGTCAGCAGTCACATGAATGATGAGGCAGGGACCAAAGCCCTTCTGAATGGTCTGGTTTGCAGTGCCAGCAGCAGGACATGTGATAGGGAAAAATCCTTGCTCAGTGTTTTTCTTATGTCAGGAGAGTAGGAGAGGAAAACTGAGGGGTTGCACCATTCAGTTGCCCCAAGGCCTAGCCCAGTCTGCCCAAATTTAGGGTGATAAAAGGAAATGTTGATGAAAGATGCAGAGGAGGGTTTTGTAGTACTCTGAGTGATAAGGAAAAAAAATATTCTTGTAATTAAGGCTTGTTAGCATCATTAAGATTTGGCTCCTACTCCCATCTGTGCCAAAACCTTCTTGTGTGTGAAGTCACCTGCTCTCCTTGCAGGGCTTCTCACCTCAAACACACAAAGCCTGATCCCCCAACAG
Source organism: Sclerurus mexicanus (assembly GCA_013396755.1). Lineage (NCBI taxonomy): Eukaryota > Metazoa > Chordata > Aves > Passeriformes > Furnariidae > Sclerurus > Sclerurus mexicanus. The sequence goes on from VWZF01002844.1 coordinate 420,481, forward strand.
CAAAGAGCTCCAAGCTGCTGCCCATAGCACACATGGGGAAGGACTTTTACCAGGGAGCCTCAGCAATCACCATGGAAGCTGCAGAATGGCCATGTCTTGCTTGGCTTTTAAGACTTTTCCTTTCTTCCTTCCTTGGCTTTTGCCCTTTTTTTTTTTTTTTTTTCTCTGCAGGAGGCAAAGCTGGAAGATGCCACGTGCATTCTCCCATCCAGCCCTGCTCAGCAGAGGTAGCTGGTGGTGGGGCTGGCAAAGTGGGCAGAAGGGCAGGCTTGCCTGGGGGACAGAGTCCAAGCCAGGCAGTGAGTCAGAGCTACCATTAGAGTTTTGGTGACAGGACCACACGCAACAAGGGCAGAAGCCACTTGGAAGGAATCAGCCCCAATCCATCATGCAGGAGCAATGCATTTCCTTCCTCATGAAATGGTTTAACAAAGTTTTTAATTTGATATTGAAATGATTCACAAGATGGACATTTTTCCCTGATAAGCAGATGAGATAGACCTAGTACTATCCCTATCAGAGTCACCATCAATCCAGATTCAGAGATTAAAAAATTTGAGCCCTAAGACAGAGAAAAATTCAAACATTTCTGTGGAAAAGGTCAGTGATATTTCCAAGTCAAACTCCTGCCCAAGTCGCTGAATTACAAGCAAAGTGGTTCTGGGCATCTTGAGGACCCTTCTCAGACCTCCTTGGCCTCCCAGATGGGGCCATTGGCTCCATCTCATTTCAGCACAAACCCTTGGTTTATACTCACTCTTAGAAAAATTCTCACATTACTATCTGCTTGCTTTCTTTTCACCTAAATGATAACTTTGAAGGTAGTTTCAAGTGGAACAATATGGATTTTTTGTGTTTGTTTTCAGCTGGAAGACATATTCAAAAGGAAAATTCTGGCTTACAATAATTTTCACTGCTTTCATTTAAAAAGAAAAGCAACTGAAAAAGGTAAGTTATCTTGTTTCCTGCAAAATATTTCCTAAAACATATTTTCTAAAGGAAGTTTGGTGGAAAAAACCCACATTTTCCACATAGCGTTTATCTTCTGGTGACTTGACTGACTTCCCAACCACAGGCTGCAGCAAAGTAAAATGAAGTCAGGCAGAGGGACAAAGAATTCACCTCATCACAACTGAAAAAACCAAACATGCTGCTTTCTGGGTGAGCAGCTTGGATGCTGGATCATCAGTGGTGCTAGGAAGAACAGCAGCTGGGAAAATGCTACGAGAACACGTTTCTCTAATTTATTGAGGTTGCTGCAAATGCTTTGCGGACACCCCTGCCACACTTTGCACCATCTCTTATTCCTACCCCTATGACTCTTAGGAAACCAACAAAAGTATCGTGTTTCCCACCCTGTTGTTTCAACATCCCCATGTCTGCCTTTCCAGAAGTTGGTCACTTTAGGAGGAGAAACATCTCAAAGGCTTTGTGGATGTTGTTGATGAGTGGTGCAACTCTGCAGTAGCAGGTGCATGTATTTGCCAGCCAGACAGCTATTCTCTTGTTTCCACAACATAAAGAGCCTGGCCTTGCCATGCACTTTGTTTGTTTCTAATATTGCTGGGTTGCAAAGCAGAAGTTTCTAGTGAAGTTGGCCAAAGGCAGCCACATGCCCCTGTATCACTGGCTGACACTCCATTGCATGGTCTCCTTCCAGGGTGGCTTCCTCTTTCCTTTCCCACTGCTTTGGTCTCCTCTGATGCAACTTTTACCGCTTCTTTTTATAGTCTCTAGTTTTTATCAACATAGAGTAGTCATGAGAGTGTATCAAGGTATTAGCGCAACACATAATGTGGTATTTAAATAATTGTATTTGTCTTCTGTTACCCACAGGCATGTGCTCAGATAATAGCTCGGAATTTGTTCCTGTGGCTTTGCAAATATTTAGTAAATCCATTGCTCCCCATTTTCCTCCCACAACTCCTCAAAATATACTTGTATTGCTTATTCCCCTTGTGGGTCCATCCCATCTTTCATTGCTCTAGAAATTCGACTTTGCCTGTTATTTGATTGTCCCAAGCTCTTACAGCTTTTATGCACTTAGACAGCCATCCTCCCTCTTGAGGATGACAACAGGCATGGTTAGAGTTAATGAAGACACAGATATTAAAAACCCCAGGCAGATACAGGTATAGCTACTCACCCCAGCAATACCCCACTCGACAGTGTTGTTCAAAAATGAAGCCAAGGCTTATCTTTTCGTGGCTTCGCCCTTTTGTAGGAAGGGCCTAGTCCCTCCCCTGTGCTCGAGATGGGAAGAACTGGAGCTCCCCAGGCAGTCAGTGCCGCCTGCTTTTATTTCAGCAGAGCTATTTTGCCAGCAAAGGATTACATGAGCTTTCTCCAGCTTGGTTGGGAATAACTACGTTTCACCTATGACTATAGATTTTGGTCATGAGGGTGAAGAAATCCTTCAGGGCACAGCAGCTGCTCCTCCTGATACAGCCTTTCCTGTCACTAGATTCTTGCTCAACCCTAATTGAAATCAGTGCTGGTCTCTGATCAAAGAGGTGAGCGCCATTAATAAGCAAGGGATTAAACAAAAGTAAGGAAGCCTTCCTAATTGAGGGAGCCGGCAACCGCTCAGCTCCAGTTTGCCAGATCCAGTGCTCTTTCATGGGACTCAAGTCAAAATATGCCGGCAGCACCAGTTTGGGCTCCTCAGGGCTGGGGCGCGGGAAGCAGGTACAGCCTGTGCACTGGAGGCGCTCCCAGGGCACTTTGGCACATTAAAAATACAACTCTGTTGGCCCTTCCTGATCATGTGAAGCGTACAAAACCAGCGTAGCAAAGCCCAGCAGGTGATTTTACAGAAGGAGGTGGCATTCGTTTGTAAAATACCTGCAGCAGTTTATTTCGCCTGCCTCTGCTCCCATGCTCACAAGCACAAAGACGTGTTATTCAGATGTTTACCCACTGCCATGCACCTACGGCATGGAGGATGACGGACTCCAGCAGCCACATCCTCTTGGCCAGCTGTGATAAACTAATCTTTGAGCAAACTCTTCATGCCTGTACAAGCTATTGCTCTTACTTTTCTAGGGCAGCAACAGCAACAAAATAAAAAGATTTGCATTTTTTTGTCTGTTGCGCTGGCAATGACTCTACTGCCATTGCAGTGGTGTGAGTGAGGGAGAGCACAGGTACAAAACCTCAATAGCAACAGCAGAGGGAGCTTATCTGTGTTTATGCCCACTAATTTTCTGCCGCATCTCTAGATCTCCATTAGCCATCAACCACAGCAGCCCTTCAGTAAAGTTCCTGAGCCGCAGTTATCACAGGGTTCATGACTTCAGTGAGATCAGAGCCCTAAACCTGCCACATTCATCATCTCCCTCAAATTTTCTCAACACTGTGCTTTGATTTTTCATTGTAGCACAAAGTAACTGAAGGATGGTGGACACCCCAAAGAACAAGCCCCAGCTTCCTGCACTTTCTCATGCTCATCTGCCTTGAAGTAGGGCTGTTTAAGCCTCCTTTTTTCCCAGCTGCTGAGACATACACCTGCATAGTTAAAAGAGAGAAAACAGGAACTTGCACAAAGTCACCTTTGAACCCTTGGCTCAAAGTAGCACCAAGGCCTCAGTGTGACCCAGGGGTCAGGCAGCTGAGTCACCCACTGCACACCTGAGGGCACAGCAGACACGAGCCCATCCATCAGAAACTGACTCCAGCCCCAAGACCTGCAGAGATGCACTGGCAGACCATGGTGTGCTGATTCTTGGGGCTACCTGGAGAGAAAACACATGGCCACTGCCCCTCTAACCCAGTCGATCACTGGGTTACCCTCGCACGGCAGGATGGGCACAGAGCAAGAATCTGCAGCTTAAAATCTGACCAAGACACATCACAGTTGTTGCAGCACACATAGGCCTGAAGTTACCAGCGAAAAAGCAATCCAGTAAATAAATAAGCTTTTCATTTACAAGTGCTGTGAAGAAATTATAATAAGACTTCTTTTTCTGCACATTTGTAGAAGCAGTGGCCATTTGGGCATACAGGCCTGCCTTGCCTCTCTGTGTGCTCTGGGGGAGTTTGGTTCAGGAGGAGGTACATGCAGGTCGTGTTTTATGCACAAATGGGCAAGAATGCCCAACATTTTCCTGTCATCGTGGATCTCCACAGGACAGGCTGAGATTTTCAAAGGATGGACAAAGATGTGGTTCTTGACCCCAAGTTTGGGCTTATATTTAATAAAATGATCAACATAGTGATATACATTGTGGAAAGACAGTGATGGGTTCCAGCCAGAGATAATTTAAGCACAAGCACAGCAGAGGGGTCTAAGAAGAAAGCTGCAGATGCACAGTGATAGGTATTAAAGTTTCAGTTGTTTGGAACATCACGGGACAAATGAAGTTACAGTTAAAGCAGTGGTAAGACCACCAAAGGGTATTTTATGAGGAACTTCAAATATATGTAAAAGAGACAGTACAAGTAGTTTATTCAATAAACTAACAGACCATAAGTTGCAAATGAGATGGAAGAATAAACAATGAAGAGGATATTAAAATATTATTTAATCATAAAATAGAATTACAATAGTAGCTTATTAAATGAGAATCTTTTCAGCACAAAAGTGCCATCATATATTTAAAGTAAGTTTAAAAGGAGAAAAAAAGATCAGTTTTAAAATATTCCATGAATTTCAGCAGTTTTTCATCCTTTCCTGATGAAATATTATAATGGTGTTATGGTTTCAAAGCAAAATACGCTGAACACCAGAACAAGACCTTCAGACTTGTCTTGCTTACGTTAGTTCTCTCTAATACACCCTGAAGAGTGTGCATTTAACCTGCAAACAGATACGGTGGGACTCCTTTCACCCCCAGTCCTGTTATCTATTAAAAAAGAGAGAAAAAAACCACATTAGAGCAGTAATTCACCATTATCAGACACTTGCTTTCCTTGCACAACTAGACATGCTTTAATTTAGAAAATGATTGTGTACTCCAATTTGACATCCTACATTATTTTGCACACATCAGCTCATCACAGCCAGGAATTTCAACACATGCTCTTTCTCTAAGCTCAGTAATCGCAGGTCAGAGTCCATCCCCCAAAGGCCTCTTCTCTTAGATACTACTAAGCCTTAATTCTGCAGTTCACAATGTAACCTTTGGCATGCACACACAAAGAACAGGACTTTAAAACAAATCCCAAGGTAACAAACTTTTAAAGAGATAATTTAGTTGTACTTAACTACAAAGTAAATAAAAGCAGATGCTTTTATCTGTCATTGATTAAGACACCTAAGTATTTATCCTTTCTTTCCATAGTAAATAGAAAAAGCAGTGTTGGAAGAGGGATGAAGAGGTGATGGCATAGAAAATTTACACTATCAGCATTATTACAAAGTTTAAACCCAGAAGTATTTTCAAATCTCTAAACACATTTAACTTTCTCATACCACAACAGGAACTAAAAATACAAACAATATCTTAACGTATATATGACCGACGTTCTAACAACCATCCTTTTCCTGCTTCCCATCACTGCAACTCGTTTGCTATTTGAAAAATGCAGGGGCAAAAAAATTACATTCTAAAATGAGAGGAAAAAGTATCATTCACCTTGAAAATGCCTCCAGCCTGTGGTTGTCGTGAAAGCCACTCTTTATCCATCCCGTCACTGGCAGAAGTCACATACATTTCTGAATAATCCTTTCCTCCAAAACAGCAGGAAGTTGTTTTGTCAACTGGAAGTTTCACAGTCTGGAGTCTTTTTCCTGGAGGAAAAGATGCATGATGATGCCTGTTTGTCTACTTATAACAACAAATTTAAACAAATTATTGCAAATAACCATTGTCGAGCCAGGAAGTGAGAACCAGGGCAGGGGGAGGTCCCATGCTGACTTTCAGCATATTGATCATTACCACGATAGGGAGAAACCAGATTTCTTTGAACCATGTTGATGATGTATCATTTGACAGGTTTCAGTTGCAGTTATCACAAACAAATCCCATCCCAATCCCAGCTTGTCCTCTAGTTAAATGCTAACATCCACAGCACAGATGCATATCTGAGCTCATCATCTAGGCTGCCTATGCAGTCAATGGATATGGGATAAAACTCCTCTTTAAAACGGGTCACATGAATCACACCCTAGACCTGCTGACTTTTCTACTTTTAACTACAAAGGCAGCCTGGAGCGAGCAGACCTCGTGCAGCACTGCAGAGGCACACCTACTGCTACACCTCTAGTGCCCGCAGTTAAGGAAGACTAATTCCTAGAAGCTTTTCCTGAAATTTCAATAGCCTTTCAAATCAAGCTTGCATAAAAGAGGGATCATGAGACATGTCTGAAGTTTACAAAAAGCTAGTGCTACCATAAATATTACTCATTTATTACACCAACAATGACAATAGTAGTAGCGAACAGACTGCCTCCAGCCCTAACCAGAAGGCTGTCAAGACACCTTACACCAGATTTTTCTAAAATTCCTGCTAATCCTGATGCTTATTCCCTTCATGACTGTTTTATTTACTTATCACTGAATTTCTTTTTCTAGAAATGCACTAGAGCACATGAATCTCCATACAAAGTGTGTAATTTCTCTGCTCCCCCAACTGCATGTATAAAAGGACTTGGTCCCCTTAGAGTAACTAACTTTACTGATGTGTTGAAATAGTAACTTTGATGTTGGGAACTCCAGAAATTGGCTGATCCCAAGCCTGGGAGAAAAAGGTTGGGAAGAGCATTCAAAGGGAAAAAATATGGACTGTAGGAGAAGAGGCATGAGCCCCAAAGATAAGAGGAGAGAGCCTGAACTTACTGCAGATTGTTCTCAATGGACAACGGCCTGGAAGATACCATTTACAAAGCTCTGAGATGAGCAATGTCTCCCTGGAGACTCAAGAAAAGGAGCACCTGGATTGCTCTACAATGTACCTAAAGTATTCCTCTGTGCTTAGTATCTATACAAGACAGAAACTTAGCTAATCTTTCAGACACTATAAAAATCAAAGGATATTAAAAACATTTACTAGAAAGAACTATAAAATATTTAATGGAGGTTTAGATTGGATATTAAGAAAAATTTCTTCACTGAAAGGGTCATCAAGCATTGGAACAGGCTGCCCAGAGAAGTGGTGAAATCATCATCCCTGAAAGCGTTCAAAAACCATGGAGATGTGGTCCTTAGAGACATGGTTTAGTGGTGGACTTGGCAGTGCTGCGTTAATGGTTAGACTCGATGATCTTAGAGGTCTTTTCCAATCTGAATGATTCTAGCATTCCAATTAAAAGACACAATTGCATAAAAATAGCTGGTCACTAGGTGACCAGAAGGTATGACAAGGCCTGCCAACATACAAGTTACTAATCTTTTCTGAGCCCTTTGCAAAGGCAGTGGGATCAGCCATCACAGTGTTTCCCTGTAGAATATCCTGAATCTAAAGGCCATGTATGCTAAAGAAGCCTAGACCTGAAAAGCCGCTTCACCCTGAACCTCAAAACCTTCACTTGGGAAAGATGCCAAACAAACAAGTTTCCTCACCCCATTCCCCTAAAAATGCAGTCAAGCCTTTATCAGCACTGAAACTTGAAAATCCTTCATGTGCTTTAGATGGGCTCTTTATCAGTGGGTGTATCTGCAACTGGCTGACAGCCCTTCAAGCCACACTTAATAGCTCTTGCGCATTCAAAGAGAGGCTTTCATGGAATTCTCTTCGTACCAGTCTTGGGTATCTCCTTAAATAATCACAATTAATTCAGAATTCAGCAAGTTTCAGATTTTAGGTATCACTTTAAAATGATAGCATGAGAGGGCAGGTAAGCATGAAATAGCCACGAAGAAGGTGGCTCTTTTTGACATGGACAATGAACTTGTAAAACTTTGTACTACTGTTCCCTACAGGTGCTATGAATTTTACAAAGATGAGCGGAGACACAACAGGTTCACCAAAGAGAAATGCACTGGCACCTATCAACAGGTCAGTATCTCACCCAGCTGTGCGCATAGTTGGAGTGGGAGTGCATTAGGGGTATGTACTCTGCTGTCAATATTCTTAGTATCCCTGTGCATCTGCCTATGGCCACTATTCCCTCTAGCTTTCCCATAAGAAAACACCTCCAAAAGGGAGAAAAAAAACAAGTGAAAAAAAGAAGAAAGTGAAGGCTCCAGGAGGGTATTCAGAGGGTTGGTGGATGTCACCAAGGAGTGCTCTGCCCACCAAAGGGAAAGATGTAGGACCAGAAACAGGTCCCAGAGCTGCTGGCATCTCCCAGCCAGAGCTTCCTTTTTTTAGGGCTGGGGTGCAGACTCTGCAGGACAGCTTGGCAAGACCTTGGATGGGTAGAGATCAAAAGGTGAGGGAGAAGGCACAGCCTGAGACTCAAGTAAAAGCTTCCAGGAGTCAGAAGTGAGGCCGCAGCCTGACCTGCCTGGTGCGTGTGTGCCAGTGCCTCTGTGCACTGCAGAGGCAGAATGCATCGAGGGACACTGGCATCCCTGACCCCGCAGCCCCACAAAACGCCAAGCCTTCTACAAGGCTCCAGATGCAGCCCAGTGCAGTTGCTCCTCTGCTGCATTACGCAAACTTGTGCTTTCTGGGATTTGTCAAAATCACACTCCTATTCTCACCCACAGGCCCCTTGCAGGCACTGCGGTTCAGTTTCCCTTTCGTGCTTTATATGTGTTTCTTACTCAGAGTAAATCATCCCTGGCACACCACTGAAGTCCAAATGAAGTAGAGATGAATGACAGGCTCAGACAATGGGCACACCCAAGACGTTACCACGCGAATGACAAAATGCTGTGGAATTCATTAAATATTTTTTAAGTATTTAAATTAGAAAATTTAGGATGTAAATAATTTTCAACAATAAAAAAGATGTTGCTAGCATCGTTGTCGTTGGAATTGTATTGAAACTCAGTAGGCTGCCCAAAAAAATACAATATGCTGAAGAAACAAAGCTCAAAAATTGCTTTGGTCATCTTTGCTATTTCATGGCTTACTCATTTCCATCATTTATCAATGAGGTAAACACAGGTTTTAAGTTCGGAGGATATAAGACCATGCTAACTCAAATGATTAACTCACAAGTATAACGATGATCTCCTTAGCACCTTCACCTTTTCCATAACAATGGATGCTGGGAGCAAAGAAAACTGTTTTACAAGGGTAATTTTTGAGAGCAGGACATGAAACTGTTAAAAATAATAATAATAAAAAAGTAGTGTTTCAAAAAGAGAAAATGTATCATTTCTGTTAGGGGCAAAAAACTCATCTCTCATTCTTTGCTTTTATTTCTTCTTTTTTTTTTTTTCTGTAAACAAAAAATTCCAGTTCAAGGACTTACCTGTCTCAGGGTCAAGACGAATCACTCTCCCACCATCATAACAAGCTACCCAGAGTTTGCCTTCTATATCAATGCACATCCCATCAGGAATGCTCTCTTCTTTTTCCAGTTTGTATATGCTCCTACGGTTGCCTGTAGGGTAGAAAAACACACAACTGAGCAAGACAGCTGTTAAAATTTGTATCAGTCACAACCCAGCAAGTTGTTTATACTATTATTTTCAAAAGCTGTGCTGAAGCCCTGAGTTTTTTTCATATGAAAGAAATAGATTGTGTCTGCTGCTCTGCTTTTTTCTTGAGACAGTTGTTTCTCAGCAGGAAAGGCTGTGGACCAGTTTCTATCCATGGAAAGCATAATCCTTTGTTCTGGCATTATTTTCTAGTGCACCACTCATGTTCCCTACTTACAATATTAAATGAACAACTGAATAAATTAAATGTTATAAATATTTATAAAATTAATTACTTGTTCTAAAAGCAGTTTGGATCATTTCAAGTATGGGTTGCTCCAACTGGAGACTTTTCACACAGATTGCTGCAATATGCCAATAATCACTATTCCAACACAAAACTGACCTTCAGATCTATAAACCGAGAGTTTATACAAACACAGAGTTAGGAAAAGCACCAATTTCAAAGTCATAGTATCAACCTAAAAACAAACAAATCTATCTGAACTTTTATCCATTGTTGTTAAAGAAAATTAAACCCAGGTTTCCAACATCATTTATTTTATGCTCTAACAACTTCAATGTTTCTCATATGCAGCAATATTTTTAATGAACTCCCTTTTTGCTCCTGGGGGATGTCAGATTGCCACAGAGAGAGAGAGAGAGTAAGAGTGTGTGAGTGAGAAAGAGAGAGAGAGGAGAAGCACTCTATTTCCTAATAAAAAATTCAGTTGTAAGCCATAGCAGAGACACTGGGACAAGAAGCTACACCTAAAATGACTTTAAATTCACAGTTTTAAAATTAAACATCAAATTGGCTGGGTTCTTTTCAAGCAAAATACTGCAGTCCATGTACTCAAAAGCAAATTGTTAGTCCAAGTCACTGGAATTTTTCTTTTGCCCAAGCTTGTAGAAGCCCTTAAGGCATTGTTTTGTTTTGAATAAATGAAGTTTTGAGTTACTGCTTTCCCATTGTTGCCCAGTTCTTTCTGCAGAATCTTCATTTAAAATCTTTTATTTTAAAAAAACAAAACACAGTGAAAGGTTAAAAAATATCTAGAGAAGCTGGCAGAGGTTTTGCATAAGACTACAAGCTTTCTGTTACTTCGCCAATGCTCTCAGTAGCAAGAAACACATAGCCACAGAAACCTAGACACATGAGAAACACTTTGCCCTTTTTACACTGCAAGATCAGATATGCCTTGTGTTTAGTAACAGTAGTAGAGATCATTACTCAAACCACCACACAATTTAAACAGTTTATAGTACTACCAACACACCCTGACTGGTTTGAGCCAGGAGCCTACACAGGCACAGATGGGTGTTAATATGGCTTCTGCTCTTTTGGTCTAAAGAGGTATCTGAAGAATCGCTCCCAAGGCTCTGATCATCTCTGCGTAATAACCACAACGGGAACAAACATCACACATCCTTAGGCACAAACAATTATTTTAGAATACAACCATTCATACCAATTTTTCCAGTTTGGAGGTCATAATCAAAGGCATCCACCGAATAGGACAAGCTGTCAATGTAAAAGAAGGTTTTGTGATCTAGCGACCAGTCCAGCCCATTGGAAATGTCCACCTGATCAAAGTGCTTCACCACTGAATGGTCAGAGAAGAGAGTATACAGAGAGCCTTGGTGTCTTTCCAGCACGGCGGGCTGAGTCTCCTCAGCCATGGTACCTGTGCAGAGCCAAAGGGGAGAAAGCAGGTTCAGAGTGAAGGGACTCTCCTCCAGATTTGGTGGCAGCCCCTCGCAATGATGATGATCACACTGCCAATGTAAAAGGGAGCAGTGCAAGAAGCTTCTGAAATTTGAGGAAGAAACTTAGTTAAAAGCAAAAGACAGGTAGATTTCCAAAGTGCTTGCTTTTAGAAGAAGGTGACAGAACACAGTCTTTGTTTTTTTTGTTGAACTGTGGCAGAAATTTTGTTGAAATGCAGCATGATTCCTGAAAAATGTTTTATTCAGTCATTCGTATATTAAGAAAGGTGTGGCCAGCATTTAACTTCCCACAAATCTTAATGTCTTGTAGAGCTGAGAAACTGGGAAAAAATTACCTCAGTGAGTCTTACAATAAAGCCTATTCAAAAGCAAATCTAATTTTTGCAACTTGAAGCTGGCAGCTGAGAGCGGCTCTTGAGAGGCTGGCTAAGTGCAGGCTAAGGTAAGCTTGGGGACTCAACTACACAGCAGATGCACAGAATGGTGTTTCAAAAAACAGGAGGACTGGATCACAGACAGCTGAGGCGGGAGGGCACCTCTGGAGATCGTGCTGCTCAGAGACACCACAGGTTCCTCAGGCCAGTGTTGGGTCTTGAAGATCTCCACGGATGAACACCCCACAGCCCCTCTAGACAACCTGTTCCATTTTTTGATCATCCTCAGTAAAACTTTTCTTATGTTCATATGGAATGCGCTTAGCTTTGGTTTGTGCCCACTCCCTCTGGTCCTGTCAGTGGGCACCACTGAGCAGAGCCCAGCTCCTTCTTTTTACTCTCTCACCACCCCCCCCCAATCAGGTACTTACACACAGGTAAGATCCCCCTGAGCCTTCTCTTCTCCAGGATAAACAGCCACATAGTCTTTAGAAACACAATCTATAAATTCTGATTGATGAAGATCAAAACACACAATATAATAACTTTCTCAGTGGAAAAGTATCTTCTATTGGCACCCTCTCAGTATGCAAAACAAGGACCCACCAGGGAGGAGGTAAAGCCAGTGTCTTAAACTAGGCAGGCTCTGAATAGTGGGCCTCTTTTTAAAAAACAGTCCTGATTAGATGGAGCCCAGGTGATACAAACAGATTTGTAAATGGGATTAAACTCTGAAGACAAAAGAAAATCCCCACCGTTTAACTATGAAGGAAAACTTGCTGCATCTACAACTGATCACTGCATCTTATCACCAAAACCTAACAAACACCAGAGGGAAGGAACCGCCAGCATCATACCTGCAAAATACCTCCCTGCAGGATCCACCTTCCCATCATTGAATCGGTTATTCGGTTTATCCTTATCCACTTGAGTAATGGTGGTCACCAGCTCCTCCTCCCATTTCAAAGCAGCAAACCTGGTTCCCAGGGTGATGACATAATCCCCAGATTTCCGGAGAGCCACGGAGCTCACAGGAGCATCTAGAAATAGGGTGAAATGGAAAAGAGGTATGTGTTATGGAGAGACATTTCTGCCCACTTTAGACACACAAACTGAACTAAGCAAAACCACGGGCAAGAGAAACAACCCACTTTTCTACCAACCATATTGTAATTTAGTCCAAATACAGAGAAACAGATTAGGTCACATGAAGAGGGCGTACTTAGTGCATAAAGCAAGTTGCTATGAAGGGAATCACAATTTATTGGGACATATAAACGCATGGAACTTGAGTATTACCAGCGCTCCCAGGAGCAATAATCATTACCAGCACCTGGTTCTGCTAGGTATGTAAAAAAATAAAAAAAGGCATAAAAGGAGGCATAGGGCTTTTAACAACAGGTTACTGTGGGGGCTGCCCCCTCCGCAAGGGAAAAAATCAATTTTCACAAGAGCTTTGGAGCAACTGTGTTTGTTTAGCATGGCTTCTGCATAAATCAGCCCTACACTGATGGGAGCCAAGAGTATCTCTACACTGGGAGAGGTCACGCTGGGCAGGAGAGCCAGGCCCTGCACCACAGTCTGCCATGCACTTCAAACCTGCCTCCAAGCAGCACCAAAAACACACCAGAAAGAGGCAGAGCTTCTCAAGAGGTAAAGTGAAACAGAAAACTAATATATACTCCATGGTTAGTTTACACTTACTTGAGCTATTATGCATAAAACCTCAATTGCAGGTTATTATAAAGAAATTAGTAAAAAAGCCCAGTGAGCGTGAAAACAACATTTCCAATAAAAGCTTACAATCAGATGCAATATAAGGAATAATAACTTGAGGGAGGGCAATAAAGTCTGGCATAATATTTTATATACGTAGGACTAATAACCAATTTTCTAATTTAAAAAATAAAACATTTCCTGTATTTATAGCTATGCAGGGGTATAATTAAGCCATAGTTTCACACACACTTATAACCACCACCAGCCACCACTGTTGCTAAGAGGAACTGATCCTTTCCAGCTGTTTGCTCATGGCTCAGGATGCCCTTTCCTGATGGAGCCTGGCAGTGGTACCACCATGCCAGAAATCTGAATGCTATTTGCTGCCAGCACTTGAGATGCATATCTCATTGCAAGCTCAGCTCCCGCAACAATTTCTGCTAGAGGTGTGCGACCGCACTGCTGAAGCTGCTGGTGGTTTGGGCTCACTTACACTGGGCAAGCAGGTGCCACTTTTTCTCGCCGTGCCAGCACAGAGGTCAGCAGAGTCCCCTCAGCCGTGTGTGGCACCTGCCACATGTAGTAATTTTGCTGCTCTTCAGATTGCCATAAGCACACCAATAAAAGTGCTTTTCTGCATGTCCCAGCAGCAGGGGCTTCGCTAACAGAACGTGGCAGCACAACGCTCCATTTGCTCTCCCAGGAAAGCACCTGGGGCCATGGCCCATGGAAGCCCTTCCACGTGAGCAGCACACAGGGCCTTCCTCCTACCCTGAGCATAGCAGCCCCCAAGCACAGCAGACCACGTACCCCTGACGGGCTGTCCCTGGAGATGTTGACCCCCTCAAGTGTCCCTACAACAGAACAGCCCCATAACCTTCCTGACAAAGCACCACAGGGTAAAGGAGTGCACAGGACAGAGACACCTGTTCACTGCACAAATAGAGCTGAAGTGAGCATCTCGGCCCTTGCAGCCAGTTCAGTCCACTGTGACCCTGCAGGGCTTTGTTAAAGCAGCATCCACAGGAATTGATTTATTTGCAGCACCGTTTTATGCCAAAAAGAAAACTGACAACAAGGTCTCCCGTCCAGGCACAGTTATGCACATAGCAGTGTTTTCCCCGTGGAGTTAAAAAGGGCATTTGAAATTGTTGCTAATTGTGGGGTTGTTGTAATTCTCTGTACACTCTAGTCATGAGTAATTTCTCTCTCACTTTCCACTTTAGAAACCCCCTACTTTAATCATATGGCACTCTTTGGCTGTTTGGGATTTTTTCTGGTATTTCCAGAGCCACAACTATTAAACTAGACAACTATTTTATTACTAAAGAGACAAAACAATGCAAAAAAAAAAAAGGAGAAAAAAAAAGGGGAGCTACTTCAGCTTTTAACCCTTCCACAACTCCAGAGGCCACATGTAAAAAAGACTACATCTTTGAGAGTAGGTCAAGTTGGGGGAAAAGACAGGGAGAAACACTGTCTCAGCTAAGCTAAATGGAAATAAGCTTGGGAAGCAACATTTCCCAAATTAGTATCAGGCCTTCTCTCATCTTAAAACTGCTAACTATGGTAATCTGAAAGGCAGATTAGCCCAGATCAATTTCTTGTGAATAATGTGAGCATCTTATGCGCAGGCAAAATTGATTTTCACCAAGTGCTACTGAATGTGAGACAATAATAAATTGCACTGAAACCACTTAAGGACCTGTCTTTAGACAGACAAATATTTACATGATCACATTGAGCAGTAAATCTGCAACTCTTTCTTTACGAGGGTTAGCACATCCCTTCCTTTCTGGAATAAATACTTAAACTATTGAGACCCTAGCTGGTGACACTGTTACCTTAAAAAAATACCAATTTCTTAAATCGGTATTGGAAATCTTTCTGCAATACGTAAAATGTTATAAGCGCTGCTCATTCCAATCAGAACAAAAGTAACCACAGAACACAACAGCAGAACTTTACCTCTGGGGCAAAGTGGAATAAAGACGCAGATCAAACATAACCCGGGAGCGCAAAACCATAAAGAAGGCCCCCAGGACTAAGTCTGGCCTGTATCTAGTGGCTGTATGGGTTCTGGCGCAAAGCCGCGGTGCCCTCTCGGCCGAGGGCAGCCCGGTTGCAGGGGGCGGTGTCCGCAGGGTGGGCACCGTGGCTGTGCCGGGGGGCTCTGGGTGCTGGGAGGCTCCTTACCCACGGGGATGGCGCGGCTCCGCGCCGTGCCCGGGCTCCAGCGGCACACCTGCCTGCCCGTGATGTCCACGTACAGCAGCGCGCCCTCCCTCTCGTCCCACACGGGCGACTCCGCGATCCTGCAGCCCTGGCCGGCCACGCACTCGATCCTGACGGACGACATGCCTGCGGGGGGAATCGTCACCGGCCCTGGCGAGGGTGGCACGCCGCCCCGGCCCGGCCTGCTGGCACGAAAGGGGGGGACACACAAAACAAAACNCGGTGGCACACGGCGCACCCCGGCGCTGCCCGCCCGCCGTACCTGGCTCCAGCGGCACGGCGGAGGTCGCGCCGCCGCCGCTCTTATAGCCGGGAGCGGAGGAGGGAGGCGGCCGCACCTTGGGTACCTCGGCGGGGCGGGGAGGGCGAAGGCCGGGCCGCCCGGGAGCTCCTCTCCATGCCCGGCCGTAAGGCCAGAGCCGGGAGCCCGGCGACCCCCCCTCCAAGAGATGCAGGGGGGGAGAAGAGGGAGGAGAGCTTTCCCATCGCTGGGGCAAAGTTTCTTGGCTCCCTAAGAGCCTGATTCCCGAAAGACCTGATTTCTGTGTGCCTTCTTGCTGTGGTTTAGATATCCACAGAGCCTTGGCCTCAACTTAGAGCGCCAGGGATCCTTATCCACAGCTCCTGCGGCATTCCCCTGGTTATGCAGAAATCCTGGGCCTTCAGCGTGCCATGTCCTCTTTTGCTCCCTCTTTTGCTGTAAAGCCCCAAAAACTTCCAAAAGGCACAAGGCAAACAGCTGGCATAAAAACTTCCAGATGCAGTTCTTTGTTGCACCTGCTTGTCCCTGTGCTACTGCCGGCCCTGTGCTACCCCTGGCCTCAAATCATAAAGCAAAGGTTCTTATTAAAGCCCAGCTCTCCTCTTCACCACCCTGTGACATATTGCCTTTTGACTTGGATTCACTCATCCTTGCAGGGATCAGTGTCATCAAGGGACTTCAGCCTTGCTGCTCCATGTCTTGTGTGTCTCCTCCTGGCAACTCCGGGTGCACCAGGCAGCCACAGGCTGGCTCACCACTGCATCCCACAAACCAGAATTAACTGGGCTGCTCCAACACTCATTTCTCCCCTCTTCGGACTCTTGTTTCAAGCTGGCACATGTAGCAGCTCTGTTATTCACGGGACACTGCACACCACTGTCTTTGAGCAGGTAGCCCCCTGCACAGCTCCTGTTACAGATTTTATCTGTTCCTCAACATACACCCTCGTCTTGGCAATTATTTCTTGTCAAAGATTTTTACACAGTTGCCTTTATTCAATAAAGCAGATGCTCACCACCCAGGCTTCATTTGGTCACATTTTTTTCTTCTAGGGGTATATTTGGAAATATCATGAGCTATGTGAACTTACCAACACATGTTTCACGTAGGCTTCACTCAATGGCCTACTAATGTGATATTTATTAACTTATTGTTGCCTTTGCTGAGCAGTTAGGCTTTTATTTTACAGGTTTGCATAGCATTACTTCAGTACTTTGCACTGAATTTTCTGTCCCTACTGCTGTGTCGTACAACAAAAGGAAGGATTTAATCTCAAACCTGAGGCAAGCAAATTATTAGCAACTGCCAACACAGAAAAGCATCCACAAAAAAAAGCACCGCATCTCTCCTTCTTTCATACATTTTACAAGGAAAGAAGATCCAGAGGTTTAAAAAAAGAAATGTATGCAAAGAATTCATTAAGTACAGGAAAGCACAATTATCGGTTCTTACAAAGCTTAGCCGCGTTTGCTGCTCTCCCATTGTCCTTGCACACTATGAGGCCATTTGGGATAGGCGGCCAACAACAGCTTACTGAACCCAGCAGCAGCAGGAGATGCACCCTCAACCCACCTCACCAATCTCTCTGCTCCTTGCTGACTTAGGTATTTGCCAGCATGGTTTGGAGGCATCAAAACAAGCTGTGTGTTGGCACACCCTTGGGAGAAAATTAACAGCTTCTGCAAGCACTGGGTTACAACACAAGCTCTGTGCTTCATATTTTGAGCTTGGATCGGTAGTTACACAGAACAGTACTCCTGCTTTGTCTTCTAATAGCTAACCCAGGCTCGCTGAAAGGTAGAAGCAGGGCGGAATCCATGGGGGATGCCTTCACAGAGAGCATTAGCTGAGGTCTTCTGCCAGTACAAATTCACTGTGAGAAAGAAGAGCACACAAGAGATGGCTGACAAAGANGGCGGCTCCGGCGGCGGGTCCGCCCCCGCGCAGCGCCCGGCGCGCCGGGGAGCGCGCGTGTTCCCCCCGAACCCTGCCCGCGGGTGCGGACGGGGCAGCGACGGCAGCCAGCGGAGAGCAACCACGAGCGGTGGCACACGGCGCACCCCGGCGCTGCCCGCCCGCCGTACCTGGCTCCAGCGGCACGGCGGAGGTCGCGCCGCCGGCGCTCTTATAGCCGGGANTCTTGTGTGTCTCCTCCTGGCAACTCCGGGTGCACCAGGCAGCCACAGGCTGGCTCACCACTGCATCCCACAAACCAGAATTAACTGGGCTGCTCCAACACTCATTTCTCCCCTCTTCGGACTCTTGTTTCAAGCTGGCACATGTAGCAGCTCTGTTATTCACGGGACACTGCACACCACTGTCTTTGAGCAGGTAGCCCCCTGCACAGCTCCTGTTACAGATTTTATCTGTTCCTCAACATACACCCTCGTCTTGGCAATTATTTCTTGTCAAAGATTTTTACACAGTTGCCTTTATTCAATAAAGCAGATGCTCACCACCCAGGCTTCATTTGGTCACATTTTTTTCTTCTAGGGGTATATTTGGAAATATCATGAGCTATGTGAACTTACCAACACATGTTTCACGTAGGCTTCACTCAATGGCCTACTAATGTGATATTTATTAACTTATTGTTGCCTTTGCTGAGCAGTTAGGCTTTTATTTTACAGGTTTGCATAGCATTACTTCAGTACTTTGCACTGAATTTTCTGTCCCTACTGCTGTGTCGTACAACAAAAGGAAGGATTTAATCTCAAACCTGAGGCAAGCAAATTATTAGCAACTGCCAACACAGAAAAGCATCCACAAAAAAAAGCACCGCATCTCTCCTTCTTTCATACATTTTACAAGGAAAGAAGATCCAGAGGTTTAAAAAAAGAAATGTATGCAAAGAATTCATTAAGTACAGGAAAGCACAATTATCGGTTCTTACAAAGCTTAGCCGCGTTTGCTGCTCTCCCATTGTCCTTGCACACTATGAGGCCATTTGGGATAGGCGGCCAACAACAGCTTACTGAACCCAGCAGCAGCAGGAGATGCACCCTCAACCCACCTCACCAATCTCTCTGCTCCTTGCTGACTTAGGTATTTGCCAGCATGGTTTGGAGGCATCAAAACAAGCTGTGTGTTGGCACACCCTTGGGAGAAAATTAACAGCTTCTGCAAGCACTGGGTTACAACACAAGCTCTGTGCTTCATATTTTGAGCTTGGATCGGTAGTTACACAGAACAGTACTCCTGCTTTGTCTTCTAATAGCTAACCCAGGCTCGCTGAAAGGTAGAAGCAGGGCGGAATCCATGGGGGATGCCTTCACAGAGAGCATTAGCTGAGGTCTTCTGCCAGTACAAATTCACTGTGAGAAAGAAGAGCACACAAGAGATGGCTGACAAAGACTGTGCTGCCTTGAGCCTTCCCCATCGGCAACTTCCCACTGTTGCACTGCAGTCACAATGTATGACTCTGTGGCCTCCAAATCTGACTGAAAGGGAGCACACACAGCACCTCCATGGCTTCCAAAGGAAGTGGCTGGTAGGTCAGCATTTATTCCACATGGTAGGACGCATTGTACACTTACTCCTCCTGCTTTGCAGGGAGCAGGGAAGTGGAATCTTAACATCCACAACCATGAAGAACAGAAAGAGTAGATCTGCGATGCAGGAGGCCCTGTAAGATGAAGTCACAACCCTCCCCCAGCCTGCAGGTTCCCTGCGCCTCCCAGAAGCCACTACACCCTTCTTGCCAGTCAGGAAATGCTCAGCAGTTCTGGAGAACAGTCCAGTGTGCCAGAGAGCTGGAAAAATCCCCCCACCCGTAGAGACCGTAGGTGAGAAGAGGTGCTGGATCATTTCATGGACTGTAAAGAGACCAGTTTTTGCTTATGCTCATTTCTGGAACGTCACAGTTGTTCTTCTCTCCTTTTATGAGCCTGATCCTGCCATTTCTTCATCTCTGAAGTATTCTTTTTTCTTTCACCTTTAATCTGTTTTACTACTGTTAGTCCTCCTTCCAGCTGGAAGGTGAGAGGGCTGTAGGCCTTATCCACAGCCACAAATGGTAGGAAGTGCAAATGCTGCATATCAGATGTCTGTATCTCAACAGCTGCCTCTGAAGAGAGAGTCTGTCAGTCCTTCTCTTAAGATGAGCAAGGTGCAGCTGAGAGCAGGGACTGCGCTGCCAAGGACAGTGGAGTCCAAAGAGCCACTGTCTCAGTGCCTGTTAAATCCTGCTGTTAAATCCATTCCTGCACGTGGGAATTCATCACTAGCAGATAGTACTGCATTTGGCAGAGGGACAGATGGATGAACAAGCCAAGCCAAAAATACCAAGCGAGAGCAGAGGTAGAAATATAAAATCAGTCACTGCAATCAGTTGGCCAAAAAGCAAGACTTTGCACTGCCAGGCACCTCTCTGCAGCCAAGGATAGGTCTTGGTATTGACCTGTGTGTCCAGATCAAGGTTTGTGACAAGTAGGTCCAGGAGAGATCAAACTGATGAGAAGTCTCAACTAGTCTGGATGATCACTGTCCTGTATTTAAACACTCTTACAGTTCAAACATTTGCCAAAGTACTCCCTTTTCCTGTTTGCAAATGCCTCCTTGGGAGAAGGTGGCAGCAGCAAACTTGTGCCCATTGACTAATTTACATGTCTAACACTTCCTGCTGTCACACAAGTTAATGCAATCTCAAACAGAGAATCCTAAGAAGGATTGCACCAAATTAACATGAAGTCATATTGAAGTATTTAGCCTTTAAAGTCCAGTTGCTCTCACAGAACCGGCAATGGTACCCTCTACTGACTGTAGTAAGTCCTGCTACCTTAAGCTGCCTCACAAAGCTCAGAGTTTCCAGCCTGTGCCTCTCCAGGCCTCCAGTCTGCACCGAGAACAGTCGGGCAACAGGGCACTTTAGAAAGCTACTCTTCAGTGGAGCACGGCCAAGACATTTTTCATTAATGCCTTACTTTTCTGCTCTCTACCCCACGTGACCTGGATTTGCATTTTGCTCGCCTCGGGATAAAAAAAAAGAGCATTGATATGTGCTACAGCAGCTGCAAAATTACAGTCACAGCAGAGGCCATGCAAGGGAGCCAGGACTTCAGGGAAAGGCAACATCTTTCATTCAAGTTGCTGATTTAGCAACAGTGCTTTCAGTGTTTGTGGCTTACAGGCATGCAAGTTGTCCTAGCCCAAATCAGAAATAAATTTCAAATTAACTGCAGGTTTAGGGTGACTGCTCAGAGCTTAATTTAGCATATTCAACCAGACAATTTGAGGGAAGTCTGGTTTATGTGTTAGCCATTTGTAACAAGTGCAAACTACAACTTGCTTATTAATATCTTGCATCACCTGGCTTATCCAGCTTTTAGGCCTCTGTGCTTCCTTAAGCCAGGAGAGACGCCTGGCTTGTTCAAGAAGGAATAATCAGGAAAACGGTAAGACAATGTCCCTACTCCATTTTAGAGACAACAGAACAACAGCTGAGCCATCAGTTTTAAGGAGGGAAAGTACTTTAGTCTCCATTCAACCAGATGCAAATGGAGCCTAAAATGCCAGTGACAGGGGTTCCCAAACTGCTCAGCACCACCCTTCTGAGATAAGGGAGATGGAACTACAAAGGAATGCAACCAGGCACCGTGGTTTCAGGTGAAGTGAGTGGGCTAGTTTAGGGATGTTTTTCCCTCGTAGATGACTCAATCCCTCACTAGGGCTTGCACTTCCAAAGGTATAGCCAGAGCCATTTTCCCAAATGGCATATATAACACCATTTCTTTTTATAGATACTACTCCAGTGGACTCCTTGCAGTTGCTGAGACCATAGAAAGAAGAGTGGCATATCTTGAGGGTGGTGAGACACTGGAACAGGTTGCCCAAAGAAGCAGTGGATGCCCCATCCCCAAAAGTGTTCAGTGCCAGGTTGGTTGGGGCTTTGAGCAACCTGGTCTAGTGGAAGGTGTCCCTGCCCATGATAGGGGGATTGGAACTAGATGGTCTTTAAGGCCCCTTCCAACTCAAACCATTCCGTGATGATTCTGTGATATATTGATGTCTGTGTCACATGCTCAAGACTTCTCGGGATGACCAGATTTCCTGACAGCATCTTCCTTTATATGATGTTGCTGCGCTAGGTTTTAAATTCTACCTTAGGACACTGGCCAACCAATGTGGCCAGCAGAACAACTCGAACTGTTATGGAAGTCTATCAAAATACAACTTGTGTCCTGCCTTGCCCAGTGCTCTTCCCTGGCTGGGGTGAGGGCGGGTGGGGCAGCACCTAGGAAAAACAACAGAAACCGGAAAAAATGTCTTCAGGATGGTTAAGCCAAAAGAAACCATAAAGGTGTTATTATGGAGCCTACCCAGAGATTTAAAACAATGTATCAGATAAGGCAGCCTAGGCGAGGCAAATACCCAGCTTCAGAGCTGCTGAGAAAGCAATGGGAAGGCTGGGAGGGTTTGCCCATCCTGGGACAAAGAAGAATCCCAGAGAAAGGGCAGGGCAAGGTGGATCCAGGAGGTTATCCCAGACAAAAGAAGCCTACTGGGAAAAGAACGATTATGTGGAAGCTGTAAGCACAGAGGCAAGGAAACTAACGAGCAAATATAGGAGGCTGCTTCTCCTTACACAAACTCACCCAAGCTTTCTGCAGAGGGGTTAACTGAGGAACAGAACAGACATAGGAACGCATATCTGCTATTTTCAAACAACTTACCCAATTGCTATGTAGCATTTTCATTCAGAAAGCTGTGCTTGCAGTCACTTTAATCCTCTTCTTTCATATCCCTACAGATGTGCTGACTTGGTTAGGAGCAGAGCGCGGCAGCAGTTATCCCAGGATCATCTCTGCAAGAGGGATATGTTGCAGAATTGCACCCCAGGAGGGGCGACAGCCATGAAGCTGGTGTAAAGGACGGTTCAGAAGCAGTAGCAGGGCATCTCTCATGAAACCAGAAGTCCGTGAGCCTTCACTTCTTCCTAAAGAAGCCGCATTGAGGCACTCCATTGTTTTCCATCTCTGCCCTTCCCCGGTATTTTTCCCTCTCATGCCAAGCTCTCAGGTTGTGCAAGCAGCTTCCTTTTGTTCCTTAATTCGCATCAAAAGCATGTTTTCCTAATAGATGTGTCAATTCCCTGCAGTGCTAAACCTTTACAAGCACTGGGATCATCAAAATTCCCAAAGATCAAAATGAGTGGTTTCGCTGGATTATCTTTGCAGCTAACAGAGGCAGGCTTTGAATACTTGGTAAGGCTCAGTCCCTCCCAGGTACCAGATACACATCATGCGTCTGCAGTTCAGCCTGTACAACCAGGCCTAGTCATCAGAGGTACCACATCAAAATCAAGTGAATGTTTCAGGCTTACATTTAATATCCAAACATTTGTAATTTCTCCTTCTATGGTTTGGGATTCATGGTGCAAAGAAAACATTCTACAAAGGACATACCCAAGTTATAACTGAGAAGCATTTCTCTTAGGATGGAAAAATAAATGCAGAAACGATGGTGCTAGGAATCACCACACAGCCTGTTAGTGCTCGGCCCAAGTTACCATCAACAAGTAACTGCAATTAGTTGTTTGAAAAGAATCTACAAACCAACAGCAGCTGTTTTCAAAATAAGGGGGATACCAATTTCCTTCCTTGTCCCTGTCTTTCCCACATCCCAACCACAAGCAGATTGTATTTGCAAAGGGAATTAGAAGCCACCAATCAGAAAGTCAAGAAAAGGAAGTCTGTTGCTGGAATCTGTTGCAAGAACACCTTTAGGGAAGAAGTAGATCTGGTCCTGGAAAAACAGCTGACTGTCCAACACTTTGATTCTTACTAGTGCTGGTTTTATTTCTCTTCTGTCTGCACCTTTACTGCCTTTTCCCCTTTCTTTTACCTCCCGTTTGCTTTTCAGCTGAGGGACTTGAGCTCCATTTCACACAACCCATCTCCAACTCCAGTCCCAGTCTGCCTGGGGCCACCTGCTCCATCACTCCTGCCAGTACACCAGGCCACAAGCACGTTCGGCTGCTCAGCTCTCGACCCACTCTGTCTCTGCCAGACCCACTGCAGGCAGAAGGGTCACTGCTGCCTGCAACACCTGGATTGCAAATCCCCCATCTCTCCTGGATGCTGCCAGTTGCAGAGCCAGTCAAAGCAGGAGGGATGACGTGGGATCAGCTGTGCAGCTACACCTGCTCCTCTCCCTCCACCTTCCTTTTCCTCTTGTCTTCTTCCCTGCTCTAGCACAGGGAGCAGCTCCTCTCTGCCAGCAAGGTACATCACAGCACCGGCCTGTGGGAGCAGGGGGAACTACAGCAAGAGGCCGCATAAAACGGACATGAAACATGAACCCAGGAACTTGCTTGCACTGATTTGTCCTTTGCACACACATGGCAATAGAGGGCTGTGTTTAACTATGCACGTCTGCAGGCATACAAGGACTGGGATCAGACAGAAGGCCTGGCTACAGCTCTTCCTCTATAGCTCACTTTGTCCAACCAGGGAAAACCAGCCATACTACAGCATAAGCAATTACATTGAAAAGCGAGGCCAGGGCAGCAAACAGTCTGTTACATTTGCTCAGCTAGGCAGAAACAAAAGCCAGGCTTGTACTATTTGCTATACACAGCAAATTAGTGCTCAGCGACTTTTTTTTGGGAGGCTGAAGGGGAAGGGTTTTCCTGAATACTTAACTTGTTAAAGTATTGCCAAATCTGCAGAAATAATTTACTCCTGATAGGCACAGTACTGATGAGTTTCACAACCTGCCAGACACAAAGGGTAAAGCCCTGAATAAATCACAACAAATGAAAATATTGTTAGCAGTTTCATAATTTAATGAAAAAGTACTTGTAAAAAGGGGACATCTGAAAAAGACCGAGTCCATCTTGGAAAATTGAATATATATATATATTTATATATATAAAACAAAATGCAAAATCACAAAAAAAAATTGACAAATAAGGTTAAGAGGTAATACTTCAAACAGTTAGCCACCGAACGCACAATAAAAACTAGCAAATGCACTTTGGGGACAATACTTGAGAACTACAGAACCAAGGGCTCCTTCATATGTCTATTAAAATCATGTAAAAATTAGCAAAACCATTGCCCAGACTGGAAACAACTGAATTGATAACCCCAGAAGAGCAGAAATGCTGAGTTTTGCTAAAGCACCATTTTCCCTCTCTTCTGTCATACGCTTTCAGCCACAAAATAACATGAACACTTTGCTGACCTCTTAGATAAGTGTTCCCAATAAAAGCTTCTTAAAATTTCAAGACCAGTGAGAGAGGATTACTAATAAATATTGAAGGAGAACTAAGAGAATCAGAACCGGAATACAAATGAACAGACATTTGTTTACTTTTTCTGAATGACCCATGGCTTAGAACACAAAGCATTTCCCATTAAAATAAAATATGTGGAAACCTAAAATGCTACTGCATATTTACACCAAAAGAAATAATTTTGAAGATACAGCTCTAGAAAGATCAATTACACAAATATACATAAAATCAAGAAGTAAAAAAAAAAATTAAAAAAAATATAAATCAAGATGCATGAAGCAAACAGAGCACATTTGCCAAGTATATTTTTCTTTTTCATTATTTCACTACTGAAGAGTCCTCCAGCCCCTGACCTGCTAGTCCTATTGCAACTAGGGAGATTTCAAAGTTTAAAACAAATCTTGAAAATGTTGTTGCCATTTCCCAAGCTAAAAGCAATAAATTAAAACCATGAAGAAAAAGAAGTTGTTGTTTGGATTCTGCATAGTCATCTTCACACTGGGTAGGGAACACCTTTTATTTCTAGACAAAACTGAACCCCCAATCGAAAGGAGCTGTATGATGTGCCCTGTACAATCTATGGGCCACTTCAGCCAGTGATGTGGGGACAGAGGATGTTGCATATTTATGAAATAAATGTACAGCATTTCAGAGAAAAACAGTGCAGTTACTTGGTTGATCAACACAACAACATCTGGAAAACAAGAAGTTAGTTTGCATTTAAACAAAAATCCCCTGTCATTGAAACAAACACAAAGGGATTCTATTCTCTTCCCTTCTTGCTTCCTCAGTACTGGCTGAAATTTAATTACTACTTAACAATTGCTGATTTTAAAGGACATACAATGTGTTAGATTGGGAAACAGCAACTGATCCAGAGGTCGTAAAGCAGCTTAATAAAATAGTAGATTTTCAGCAATTAAAAAAACCATACTCCAAATGATGATTGGCTAAAATTTTACAGACCTAGATGCCAGAAGGCTCCTATGCCTGTGTTCAGGCAACTAGGGTTGAAAATTTGCACCTGCAAAAAGAATTCAGCCAAAATTATTTCAAATTCAGCTGACTTTAAAAATACCAGGTGAAAACACTTCTGGAAATGAAATCTCAGTTTCAAGAGGAACCTGGCATCACCGGTGATTGCCTAAATGTAAGAGTCAAATAGCATTTTTCTTTGAAGTAGTACATCTACTTTTGTAAACACTATCCACAAAATTAGCCATCTGTACTTGTTAGCTGGGTAAAATATTTACAAGTGCATCCCACAACAAGCAACTATGTACAGAGATTAAAAAAACTGAAGTACTAGAAGTTTTATATTTACAAAATAAGCGAATTATTATGAAGAGAAACACAACCTTCAGCAAAAGCAGGGAATGGGGGCACGTCTAGAGGTCAGCGAGTTTGGCAGCGCCAGCGACGCCCGCTTCCACCCTCTGCAAGGAGCCTGCAAACGCCACTGCAGTTCCAAGCCTCCTGCAGAAGGGGATCGTCACTTAGTAGTCACTTACGGCCTGATCCAGCAGGGCACACCGGCATGTGCTTGGAGATCTGAGCACAATTGTTCCCAGGGGAAACCAGCAGGACTTTTCACATGCTTAACTTCCCAACACATCCGCAAGTGCATTGCTGGATCAAAGCCATACTGCAGGTGCTGTAAGAATGCAGTTTCAGTGTCTCCGTTTGCAGTCTCTTGCAACACGTTAGAGCAATGCGAGGCCTTCTTTAAAATATGTTCACCATCACAGGGTTGACTTCACATGAACACGGTGCCTCGCACATAAGCTGGGAAGGGGGAAGCGGTTTCCTGAATTTATGGAAAGATTAACCACCTTGTGCTCTCCCAGGTGTTGCCCTCTAGTAAAACATAAAATTTCCACATGAATTTGTGGATAACTGGGCTAACCTTGCGAAGACTGCAAACCAATTCACAGTTGAACAAAACTACTCTGATTTCTCTCCCCTCCCCACATCCCCTACTGCAGCTCTTCCTAACACAGGTTCTAGACTATTTTCTGGAACCTTTTGATAACGAGCTTTGCACTGGTACACTGGAATACATAAAGGCTGAATTACCCCGTGGGGGCTTCTAATCACCTTTGTACCGAACTGTGAGAAATCATATTCTTTTTGTTTCTATTGTGACAATCTCTTCCAAAGTCCTTACTTGGGCTTTCTCTCTCTGAGCTACTTCGTCTTAACCTCACTTGCTCTTTGTTTTCATCACTTTCTGCTTCAGAGTCACTCAGCTCTAAGTCAGGACAGTACCCATCATTGTCCTGGTATGGAGCACCTTCAAGTGTCTGCTTGCTCCACAACCGATCTTTTGTTGCAAGTCTTCTTGTTGGCTTTTCACAGCACCGGAGATCTTCTGTGGTCCTCACTAGACTATTGGTAGCCTCTTTAAAGGACCGGCTAAAATGTTCTATGGTGGATTTTCTGAAACTGCTCTGGCTGGCCAAGTGAGTCGTGAGCACAGACTCTTGTTCATAGGGTGTCTGGCTGGAGCTGTCTCTCTGGCTCACATCTCCAGCCCTGCCCATTAGACCATTGGACTTGGACACCAGCCTTGAGTTCTCCTGCTGTACCCGCCCATTCCCAATGGAAGACTGTCCATGCAGAGCAGCCTGGAGTGCTAAAGGCTTCCCGGACGGCTGACCCCGGTGAAAATCCATCATCTGCGTGGGGCCAGAATCCTTTGCCTCACTCCGAGGTTTGCCGATCCCTGCCAGCAACCCATTACTTCTGCTGTCGTGCTGATACCTGGTGTAAGATTTTGCTTTAATTTCAAATGATTCCTTTGACATCGGCATGCTCCGTTTGCTGTAAACAGTGCTGTTGTTGTCAGGAGAGAGCGGTCTGTTGCCAGGCTTCAGTGAGTTATTTTTGCAGTCTCCTAATGCCGACTTGGGCATTTTTAACTTTAGGGTGATCCTGGGAGGTGGGTAGAACAGTGTGTTCTCTAGTGCACTTGTCAGGGTATGGCCTACAGGAGAAAGAGATGAGGGAGCAGAATTAAAAAAAAAAAAAAGGCATTTTGAGAAAGGGTAATTTTTCTTATCTGTAACAAGTTTTATAGTCCATTATAAGGTCATGCAACAGCAAGAAGCATTTGCAAACAATTAGTGTGAAATTATTTTATGATATTAAAGAGAAGTTGCGATAATGAGAACTGTCCCAAATTATCAACTGTTTCAAAATTTAGGTAAGCATTTAAGCATTCCCATTAAAAACAACAATGTGCCCTTCTTACAGGGCTTTCAGCCAGTGAACTGAACCATTTTTGAGATATGATTGAAGTAGTTCCAACAAAGCTGTAAAAAAGGTTCCTATTCAGTTTTGGATGAAGAAAAAACAATGCTTCAAACTGAGTTTCAATTTGGACTTAGTTCAACTCTCTGCTTTGTATTAAAAAATTCTCAGTGCTTGAAGAGTCTTTCCACCCCAATGTATTAGTTGTTATGATATTATATGCATAGAGCACCCATTGCAAAGTAGCTATTGAGCTTTTCTAATAAGCATTAAAAAAATCACTTGTATTTGTAAAGACAAAATAAATTTAGTAGACATTTCTAATAAAATGCATTTACACAAAACCAAAGTGCTTTAGAGTACTGCTGCTTCCCCAAAGTACTAGTCTGATTTAAAACAGTTCAAAAAACCTGTCTTATCAGTACTAACCAAACCTATGCATGCTTCAGAGACAGAAAAAAACCCCACAGACTTCACCCTAAATTGGTCATTAAAAACACAGTATGTTTCTTGAAAGACCAGAGATCTTAATTTCCATGGAAAAATAGCTGTCCTCCCCATTAAAAAACACAGTAATTACACAGTAATGCATACTCTCCTCCTCTTTTCAAATGTTGTGCTGCTTATTTCAAAAAGTTGCTGTAAAAGCGAAGGACAGAGTGGAGTTTGGCACCTCAGCATTCCTAAACAGTTAATAGTCACTATAAATAACCAGAGCACTTAAACTCTTTTAGAAGGAAGGAGAGCAACTGCAGATGGCAAGCCACGAAATGCCTCTTTGCACTGCTCATGAGGCACCAGGAGAACAGCAGCAAATTCCTACAAGTCACTCTTCCTCTTGTCTTACAGAAAGAACTTCTGACAGCAAGAAAAAAAACTTTCTCAGCTGGAGGACCAAGCAGCAGTGCAGAGCTTGCTATGAGGAACCAGTGCCATGGACCAGCAGGTCAAGGAAGCAAAAATCTAGAGATCACCACCAGCTCATTTCTGCTATCTGGATGCTGCAGTGATTAATACGCAATAGACATATACCAGAAGCAGCCATAAAATAAAGAAATACTTAAGCAAATATTTTAAGAGATTAAAGAGTTCTCTCTGTTGTTACTTTCATTGATTATGTACTTGAAGAAAGTTTTTCAAGGCAGTTTTAAATGCTAAAAACACTAAGCAGGAACATAAAGGGAACACACTGTTTTAGTTCAAATACAGGCAGAATTTGTAAATCTATTTATATGATTACCTGCAGCAATTTCCTGATTAATGAGTTGGACTTGCAAATTGAAGACCTGTTCATGTACTTTACTGTGGGACAATTTCAGCTTCTCTCTCCTGCTTACCATGTAGCAGAGATTTCTTACCTATGGAAGAAAAACAGGAGACTTAATAGGTATAAGAAAATAAATCTTGACAGCTTAAAAAGTTTAAAAAGTGTATCATTAACAGAAACAAAAGTATATGCAAAATCCCTTTGCAAAGTTCTTGTGAATATTACTGAACATACATAACTAAGCATTTAAAAAAAAATCCTGTGGGTTTTTTTTAATTACCAATTAACGCCTTGAATACATTTCGCAATACAGAAGAATATATTTTCATTTTGGCTGACCTATTTAGCTTTTTTTTTTTGACTGCATTGCATTGACTCATAAGGTTCAATAAGGCCAAATGCAAGGTCTTGTTCCTCGGTCAGGGTGATACCCAGGATCTACATGGGCTGGAGGATGAATGGATGGAGAGCAGCCCTGCAGAGAAAGACCTGGGGATAACAGTTCATAAGAAACTGGCCATGATATGACAATGTGCACTCGCGGCTCAGAAAGCCAATCCTATCCTGGACTACAGCAAAAGCAGTGTGGCCAGCAGGTCAGGCAAGGGCACTCTGCCCTGCTACTCTGCTCTGGTGACACTCCACCTGGAGTGCTGCATCCAGCTCTGGCATTTCCAGCACAAGGCTGACATGATCCAGAGTAGGGCCACAAAGTGATTAGAGGGCTAGAATTCCTCTCTCCTGAAGGCTGAGAGCTGGGGTTAAGCCTAGAGAAGAGAAGGCTCTGGGCAGACCTCACTGCAGCTTTCCATTACATGAAAAGGGATTATAAGAAAGAGAAACCAGAGCCTATAGTGACAGAGAAAGGGGTAAGGTTTTTAAACTGAAGGAGGGTAGGTTTAGACTGGGCATAAGGAAAACATTTTTTATAGTGAGCATCGTTAGGCACTGGAACAGGTTGCCCAGAGAAGTTGTGGATGCCCCATCCCTGGAAGTGTTCAAGGCCAGATTGGATGTGGCTTTGAGCAACCTAGTCTAGTGGAAGGTGTCCCTGCCCATGGCAGGGAGGTGGAACTAGACAGTCTTTAAGGTTCCTTTCAACCCAAACCATTCTGTGAGTCAGTTCCACATAATTCTACTTTTACTATTTGAGTTAATAGCAACTATTTCCATCTAAAGTAAGAGAATAAGAATAGGCATTGAAAGTTCTTGATAAACACTTAAAAGTGCTTTCAAAACACTGAAACAGTGTAGGTGCTAGTTGAAAGTATCTACCAAACATACTTTCCGAGCACTCAGAGCCATCTGTTCAGATCTGGAACCTGTCTACACAGAAACAAAATTCCAAGATTCTCAAATTTATATTTATCCCAAGATAGAGTAGAAAATCTTGCAAACAAGAAGTTAAAAAAATTTTGAGACAGGCATTTCAAACTGTGAATCACCTCCACTCATATTAGTACATCAATTTCAACAAAATTTGATGCAAATCAAACATTTATCAAACAAAAGTTTGAAATGGTCTCTTGAAAAATAAAAAACAACCAAACCCAAAATACCAACCCTCCATCTGAAGCATGTTACGGGTTTTTAATTCTTTTTTTAAAAAAAGGTTCCATATCCAGACTAGTCCCAGAAAAGATCTGAGACTGATTAAGCCTAGATTCAAGACAACAGTTACACTGACAAGTGCAAATCCTGGCTCCAACACTCATCTCCCTGTATTTTCATGGTGTTCTTTCCCCTTTTCTATTACCTTTCTTCTGCTTTTACTACCCCCTCCTCATCCTCATCACATTTAGTATATCTACTTTATTTTATTACTTTTTTCACATTCACTACCTATCTCTAAGCTCTTGAAAACTGCAGGTGATCACTACCCAACAGGCCAACCTAACTGGCAGCCTTTGAGTGGTAACAAGCCACTCCCCCATCAGCTGCCAGAAAAATGCACTCTGTATGCCTTCCTAATAAATCTCTGCTCTGTTTTTTGCTGATGGATTTCTTTTTTTCAATCTACCATCTAGCTGGCAATCTGGTAAGAGCCCAGCTAGCTATTGATAAAAAAATAATTTCCCTGACCTCCTTCTCAGTCAAGCCAGGAGCAGTGGCAGACGCAGTGGGTTCTGTTCACACCGCTCATCAGCCATAGCACCTGAGGCAGCTACAGGCAGTGAAAATATCCAGGTCTGGAGAATGACTACGAGCTCAACCTGCCCGCTACCCAGGACAGCCTGACAGCAGAGGAAGAGATGTGACTGCGACTGCTGAATGAGATGCCATGGGAAGTGGTACAAGTACAGGCCCAGCATTCTGCTTCAGCATGTGTGGAGCCAAAAAGTCACCATGGAAGTTAACCATCTAAGATATCACTGACCTGACTTCAAACCATGAAGGTGAATGCCAAAAAATTTAATTTTTTTAAACTTATACACAACTGAAGTTGAAATCAGAGAGTCAATTACCAAATATGTACACTGTGCATAGAAACATGCATCTTAAAATACATAAAGGAATAACCTTTAAGCAAATCAGGAAGCACTCCTTCCACATTGGATCTCTCACTGGACTGAGAGGGGACAGCTCCTGAAAGTCTCTGCAGCAAGCAGTGCACCATATCAAAAGACTGGAGTTGAAGGCCTTACTTATTTATTTTTTAAATTATTACTTTTAAAATCTTCCCTTTGCTTTCCAGACTCCCATTTCCATCCACAAACAAAGGCCTTGTTCACCTGCAAATAGTTTTTCAAAACTTTACCAGCTCAATTCTTACCCTCTCTAGGTCCTGCCTCAAATGCATGAACATCCTCATGCGAGTATGGATGCTATCTTCTTTTGGCTGCACCAAGCCATTTTCTTCATCCTCCTTGGGAGGAAACAATGGTTTGTTAAAGTTACTTTTTCGCTTTAATTTCCAGTAATTGTAGATGAAGTCTACAGCAAGTTTAGGAAGGCCCAGCTCTGCTGCAACATCCTCCACTTTAACTAGTGAGTAAAACTCTTCTTCCAGCTCTCGGAGTTTTTGGGCTCGCAAACTTGTTTTCTCGCTCTCCGTTTGCTTCTGTTCTGACACGCTCTTGGGGTGCTCCTCAACATCAGGCAGTGAATTCTGTTTGTTCTTGCTGTGCTTTAGACAATATGACTTGAACTTGACCTCATCCCCGTCATCCAGGATAGTCTTCATCTCTAAGCTATGCTCAAAGGCACAGGTGACATGAAAGGCAGTGATGCAGCTTTTCACGGAGCACTGCAGAGAATATAAAACGAAACCCCTCAATTACTAAAACAACTAACCATAAAAAAGGACAATTATTTTAATTACGTGGAAGTCCATCCGTAAAAAAACCTATTTTCTACAGTCTTAAAAATAACTGTTAATGCCTTTGAAGTTGGTATCACCCAATTTTGTATTTTCTTGTTTGCGAACAGCGCTCAACAGAAAGAGTTTTCTGTCCATCTCTGATGGACACAGAGGCACTTAAGACATCTCAGCCTTATTCAAAAGAAGGTAACCAATTCCTAAATCTCTGTGCTAGTCAATTAATTTGATAGCAAACAGCTATGAAGAAGCAAATATCTATTCAACAGTCATCTGCATTGTAAAGCACCTCTGAACACCAGAAGAAAATGCAATACCAAAACTGCCCTTCTGACAGAGACACTACAGAACAAATACATACCTGAATGCAAGCACCGGTTTTCAGTTTGCATAAACTACACACTAGAGCCCATCGACTTGGTGGAATGTGAGACACCTTTGTGATTGGCTCCATCCTTTCTGGGCAAGCAATACTAACCTGTAAACAAAAAAGTAGCATGGAAAACAGTTATCAAGGCAATAAAAACAAGCACTCCATTAATACCAGAAGAAGAAAACATCCGTACATTTCTCTTGCTGTGAGATCTCCAGGTGCTCATACTTTTCAGCAAAGGACCTCAAAAGAACTGACACACAAACAATAGTGTGGAATACTAGTAGTTTAACCTGGTGACTCAAAGTTACAATTCTTTAGAACATTTGAGGCATCTACATCATTCTTTGTTATGAACCATGTTCTGGTTTTGGCCAGGACAGGGCTAATTTTTGCAGTAGCCAGGGGCTATTCAGTACCACCTCACATCATTTTCTGAGGACAGGGGGAAGGGCTCTCTTCCAGTCACGGTAAACATGGCAGTTGGGTAGCACTGGTTCCCTCTGTTACTCATAGTGTAGCTGTTACTGTTTATTTTTCTTATTCCACTGATGTTTCCAATAAACTGTTCTTATCTCAACCAGTGATATTTACCTTTTGTACCTTCAATTCTCCTCTCCCGCCTGGGGCGGGGGAAGAGGAAAGGGGAGTGGGCAACCAGCACATGGTCTGGAGTGCTTCAATGGGAACACTAAATTGGGGAATACCATTCCTAAACCACAACAGCCTTTATTTGGCACCCAATGTGCGACATGAAGGGTTGAGACAACAACAGATCTGCCAAGAGTGGGTTGGAAACAACTTAGATCTAAGCATTTGCTGTATTAGGTACAGAGCCACTGGTCACAATATTGTTTGGTCTGTTCATATGGGTGTGGTACCTAACCCTGTATATGCTTTTGTATATGCACTATATGCTCATCACAGTGCTCTTTTCCAGAGCAGGGAGAGGGATCAGGATTTCTTTGCTGTTGTGCTCTGTGGTATCAGCTTATGACATTATAACATTGAGGGCAATGAGAGTCATTTGGGATGTGTCTTCAAAATTGCTCTCCTACCCTTACCTTGGGCTTTACCTCTGGGAGTCCACTACTAACTGTACCCAGTCTGTGGGGAGAATAGAGGAGAATGATTTACCCCAGCTTTTTACCCCCTTTACCTTTACCTCCTTTAGGCCCATTACAACAGCTTTTGAGAATTTTTAATTTCCTTTGGATGTTAAGGAAAGCATAATCTTGTTGCTACCTCTGCCAGGTCTCCTCTCTCCACATCACATTTAGAGTTACAAAAGAGATTTTTAGGAAGGTCTTTCAGAGATCTGCCCCAAGGGCAGATAGTCATGAGTGGCATGGAACATGGGAAGACATGGGAAAGTCTTCGGAGAACTTCTCTCTTCCAATGGTTTGGAAGTTCACTTGTGAACAACTACAGGACTCTGTTAAGTGCTAAAATATGTGAAAGAAAAATGCTGTGGCAGTTCAAGAGGCGCAAAGTTGTGCAATGTGCTGGGCCCTGGCTACTAATAATCAGACATTGCCGGTTACTAGACAGCACCCTCAGGGGGAGAAAAGCAGACCAACAGGCACTGGGGCCACTCAAAACTGCAGCTGAGCCAGAGGAACAAACCGTGCTGGTAGCAGTCACTCCTATACAGAAGAAGGAATCCAAGACCAAATCAGTTAGCACAGTGAGGGATGAAAAGGAAGCAGGACCCTCAGAACAGGAGGAAGAGGCAAGGCCAGAGATAACCACGCAATCTCTAACCCCAAGTAGGCTGTGAGACATGTGAAAAGATTTCAGTCATCAGTTGGGTGAGGCCCTGGTGACCTGGTTGCTCTGATGCTCAGATATCGTGGCCCACGATACAAAATTAGATGGTAGCGAAGCCAAGCAACTGGGATCGCTGTCCCAGGATGTGGGCATTGACAAAGGGGTTGGGAAGATGACAGAAACTCTCAACCCTTGGAAGTAACTCCTGTCAAGTGTTAGGGAAAAGTATTGTCTCAGGGTGATCTAGCAGTGCACCCAAGCAAGTGGAACACCAAAGAAAGGTATCTAGTACCTGAGAGAATTGGCTGTGCTGGAGGCAATCTATAGGGGTTCAAATAATGCACAATCCCCTGTAGGTCCAGATGAGGTCCAGCATACACAATCCATGTGGTGGAAGCACACCATTGCCATATACCAATTCCTTGGCTCATTGTGATAATTAAACTGGTGACTTTACAAGAGCCAGTGGACAAAATTGAACTTCCCAGTTTCCCTTTGGGGGTAACTTCATCAATCACTTGATGCATATATTCATTTTAAAACCTGCTTAATCCCTGAGGAGGAAAGGCTTTGCTTCAGCAGACCTCCTCAGTGAGATACACTCCCCCAAAGATAGCAGTGCTAAGTCATAGTTGGTATGCTCAGAGTATTTTTGCTACTCCTTCCTTATCGTGGATTGCTTTAAAGATCATATAAGTAAGTGGAAAAAACAGCTTTGCAAGAGATTACTTGGTTTGTCATGTCCACATCTTAAAAAACATGCTGACCGGCAGTTCATGAATTAATGGCATAAATTGACTCAAATATGTTTGTTACAGTACTTCACCCTCTCACCTCCCAACTGCAAGCCCACATCTTCTGAAATATAGTAGGTCAACCTGCTGCATGACACTTCCAGAAGTCTTCATTAGGAAGATAATGAAATGCTTCATAGAGGGTTCAGGTTTTACCAGACAAGGAGAAGAACATGAGGCAATATGTGATGCCCTGATCAGGTAGAGATGATAAACAACTGAACCTGTTGTGGCCTTCCTATAAATTGGTGGAAAAGTGACAAGGCTGTCCCTGAAATGCATATAGTTCAACGAATCATGTTGAACTCTTAAACATTATCAAATGTAGCTTTTTCTGCTTTCCAAAAGAAAGAGCCTTTCACAAACCTAACTTGACATTGCTCACAACAGAGCTGGTTACAAGTCACACAGGTATTTCTGAAACAACACTGTACAAAGACTGACTGTTAGCATTACACTAAGAGGCAAGACCTCCTTTGGGAATTAAGAGATTGCATCAATTTGTCAGGTTGTCTATATTCTTTTCAAAAAGAAACCAGAATCTTCAGCGATGTTTTCTGGAGACTGAGTAATGGCCAGCTTTGCACTGTGCTTCCCAGCAAGAGCTGGGAATTAACACAGACCTTCTCCCGGTCCCACTCTGCCCTCTTTAATGCTCTCCCTGCTCCTTCTCCAGAGACTCACAGGAAACACTTGTATTGGAAATACTGTCCATTCAGCTTGTAATGCTGACTGTTTATATCAGCCCACTTTGTAAAAGCACAAAGAGGCACTTACAGAGTCAGGTGCAATTTATTTATACTGGTCTGGTGCCACCTGCATGTTTCTGATACTCAAAGAGAAGAGTCAAGGCAAAGTGTTTGAACTTTGCTACTCACGAGGGATCCAGAGAACAGAAAGGCCAGCTTTTTCATCCCCCAGCAACTCCCATCCCAAGGCAGAAATTATCTATCTGCCATAAGATTAGCTGTTTTCTCTATTTCTTCAGCTTTGCCTCAGGTTACATCTTGACTGCTGTATTCTGAAGAGTGGGAGAAAGTGAAGACAATGGGTTGTTGAAGCCTATTATCTGCAAGCATTATGCACATGATCATCACCCTGCTGTCCTCTGCTTTCCTGCTCACCTGCCACCAACAGCTGCACCAGTGCACAAGGATCTGCAGCAGTGGCTGGGAAGGGCAGCCCAGTGGCTTGAGCATGGCAACTCACAACAGGATAGTCAGTTTTATCTCTCCTCTACAGCTAAGGGGGGGTTATCATTTTCTGCTTCAGCTAACACCACATTGACTGACAGAGGACATAACTGTATTGGGTTATCTAAGGCAGAAAAGGACCCTGAATTTCTAAACACTCAGTATAGGTTTTCTGGTATCAGTGTTTCCTTTCCTTATTTAGAAGAATGCCTTTTAAGAAAACATGAAATAGATCACATACACTAAAAGACAGTAAAGGCAGAAAAATAAAAGGTTATAGACCAAGAATGAGTACACTTTGGAAAGTAAAAACCTTCAAACATCCCAGTCAGTCAGTGGAGGGTCAAGAAAGCTTTTCAACAGCACTGAATCACAAGGAAGGCAGGAAAGAAGAAACATTTTCAAACAGTGCTGAATGAGTTAATAAGGAAAATACCTGGTGCAACTGACTGCAACAACGCTAGACAGACTACACTTGGTGACTCATGAAGCCTCTTTGAACTTTTTGCCACAAGACAGACATGTTTATAGCCCCTTCCTCTCTGCATTCTGCCTTGTTTCATTTTTTTAGGACCACAAGAGGAAATGGCGGTGACTTTATAATTAACCTGTTTCTCTTTAGAGAGTTTTCAGCATGCTGCTATCTTGAGGAGAGGAAAAATATGAAAATACACATTCTCCCCTAAAGCATCCATACATAGGTCTTCAATCTCTAAGTCTTTCTTCCCCCCTGCAGTATGTAAAGTCACATTGGCTCTCCAGACAGGAACTGACCTGCCATTTTAGCAGAGATTCACAACAGTTTCTCTGGTGACTGAACTGTTTTACAAGTGACAGTGTATGAGAGAGAGAATGGATCCAAGAGGCATTCTGCATCCCTGTGGGCAGGTACCACCTCCTCACTATGCCAACACACTTGGCATTGGTGGGAAGGGGAGGAGGTCCCACAGTTACAGTCACTAAATGGGCTGCTAGCAGCTGGATTCAAGCTCTCCCACCTGGGTCTTCCCCCATCAGCCTCTCTGCCCCTCATCAGAGGAATCTGTCACCTGCTTCCCAGCTCTGTTCCTCTCCTGCTGGCAAAAACAGCAAAAGCAACCACATGCAGAAAGGACCTCGTAGGAAAACCATTCTGCTCAGAGCCAGGAGATCTTCCAGCCAAGACCTTTCATAAGTACAGGAAAAGTGATTTTTTTTTTAAATTTGAAAATAAATCTTATGGATTTTCTTTTTCCATTTCTCTCTCCTTGAATGTGGAAGAGATACCAGGAACTACAAGTAGGCCTGAAAGGAAGAGTGTAACTTCAAAGATAACCTCCTTAAAAAGCAAATATATACCCAAGACAGCTAGGAATTACACACTGCATCTAGATGCTAAGTGAAAAAAAAAACAGAATCTCAACTTCTTCCTCAAAAAGTTTTGCATGCATAAGGCTTGGCTGCACTTGGGAACTGAAGGTTCAGAAAATACGGTATCCTTGATGTCACAGTGCTGACATATCTGGCTACTGCCTCACGTTAAATTACCCACCAAAATGGATTTGTGAATCTTACCAAAGAGATATTCCAAGTGCAAATTTAAACACAAACTCCATCTATACAAAAGTGAGTGTTTGATTTTACAGAATTATATTGTGATGCTAAACTTGATTCAAAATGAACTGTAAAATTTCATTATGAAACTCTCTATATATGAATGCACAGATAAATCATAAAAGCCTTTACTTATAAAATATAACATAGAAAAAGTCACATCTCTCCCATCGTTCAGAAAAAAAATTTTAGTTCAAAAAAACCTTAAATACAAATCCTAGCATACGTCCTACAGAAATAATGCAAAAGGGGTGTTCTTTAAAAAAACCCCAAAACACTCAAAGAAAAAAGTGGAGATATTTGTGCAAATTACGTATGTATCTGAGCACCCAAATTCATCAAAAAAAAAAAAGAGAGAGAATAAAGCTGCATTTGTAAGATGTAGCTTGCATCAGTAATCCTTTCTTACAGCTCACTCAGGTACCATAATGACACCAAGAAGTGACAGCTGAGTAAATGGAGGTGACAAAGTGACTCATTAACAGAACATAAGCTGGACTCTTTCCTGGTCTTCACTAACTGTGCAGACTTATCAGAGTAAAGCCCAGTATTATGCCAGACAGATACCTTAAATCACGAGACCATAAAAAGGCAGAGGAGGGACTGAGAAGGAGGAGAACAGAAATTAGGTTTTTACCTCTGGAATCCAAAGAGCACAGCTCACATGTGCCCACTTGGTCCCTGTCCTGGTAGCTTTCATGGCACCTCCCCTTTTGGGACAAAGGAGGCACTGAGGATGTATTCCCAGGACGCAGGTGCGACACAGCCAGCTCCCTTCAGGTACTTTTAAGATTCCATAGCACG
This sequence comes from Sclerurus mexicanus, assembly GCA_013396755.1. NCBI lineage: Eukaryota > Metazoa > Chordata > Aves > Passeriformes > Furnariidae > Sclerurus > Sclerurus mexicanus. The sequence continues at coordinate 459,881 of VWZF01002844.1, forward strand.
CCTTGGAGGAAAGCAGATATTGAAATCATTGTGCTGAAATGATTTCACACACAAGCATTAATATTCATACAGAGCAAAGCTTTCAAAAAATAAGGCACAGTTTGGCCTTCATTTAATCCCTCTGTGACTTCTTCACCTTAAAATGAGTCAAGTGATCAAAGAGATGAACTGCCTCAAAAGCAATCTTTTTATGCTGGTTTCTTTTCAGAATGTGTGCTGGTATTACTTGTTTACAGTGTAAAACATCCATTGTGACTGCAAAACCGCACTGGTGTTAAGAATCTTTGCTTTTTCTTTTTAATTCAATTTTTAAATTTCTGAAGTAAACAACATAGGTATTTCTTCAAATTAGCTTCTGCATCTAATACTTCTTAAAATCACAATTTCCTAATGCTAAAAACTTCACACTCTAACATGATTCTATTTAGATGGCTAGGGATATGAGCTGTTTGACTAAAGAAAGTTTCCTGCAACATTAAATTACTTTTGTTGTTACAGTTCTGTGCATTGTTTGTTACTTCAAATATTTATATAGTATTGCAACAAAAATTACAGCATATACTGAAATTATGAGGTGCTGGGTTTTATGCCTATTTCCCAAGTATTGCTCTTAACTGTGGAAAATGAGAAATTTCTTAAATTTTGAAAATTAAAAAAGGGAAAAAAATAGTCTGCTTTCCAATTCAAATTCCTCATAGTCCTTAATGGAATCATGATGGATCCTACTGTACATACACACACACCTATTAAGCTGAGCATATCTGAAACCACAGGCTGCCATCAAGGCCTAATTCCACTCGACCGCTCCAAATAAAAGTTTTACCAAAAGGATGGATTTCAGAGGAAAACTCACCATTCTTAATACCATCTCTGGGAATAGTAACATTGAAAGACTCAAAAGAAAATAATCATCAGTTGTAACAACTCTTTCAGATTAAATCTAGTGTAAAATTCCCATGCTTGCCTTTCCAGTCTTCTGATTTTAAGATCTCAGCATTTAACATGCAGCAATATAATGAAACACTGCACATTTATGTCAGGCTTGTAGAAAGGGGAAGTTTCCTAAATTAAATTTGGCAAAACTGACTAACCTAAATGCTTTTTTCATGTGACAACGGTTGTAAATGCCCAACAGGGGGAGCTGTAATCTAAATTTTAGAAGTGTGGTTTTTTGTCTTCTGTGGCACATTCCCACCAGAATTCTTTCTTTTACTACAGCAGCAGTGGCATTACACCTAAGATCCTATTTAGGCGGTTGGAAATGGACTGAAACTATTTTCTAATTTAAACCAACTAATAAGTGGAGGATGCCCAGACTACTAAACCAGTAATTTCACATGTTTGAGCCAGCACAAGAGGGTACTACAAAAGAGGAATTTTCTCACACTCCTACTGCCTTTCACCTCCTAACTGTGTGATGACAAACAGACCTGAGGCTATTTGTTGAACCAAAGCTGATCCAGAATAAAAATCAAACGAGCTGTTGTTATTGTTAGGATTAGCTCTAGCCCAGACATGCACCCCAGTTGCTTTCAGGCACATCCAGCATGGAGAAGAATGAGGAGCAAGGAGGTAGCAGACCACCAGCTCAAGCTCAGCCATCAGCAGGCAACCATGAGCCTTTGACTGCAAATCCATCATTACTTCTGAACAGGCACAAGCAAGGACTGAAGCAGGCAGCCCAAAGCCCAGTTGTATTCCTGTCACTGGCCACCTTCTTACTGGCAACTCAGGCTCACGTGGCTGCTTCATGCGGTGAGTCAGATCAGGAAAGTAGCCGGACTGGAAGCCAGCCCACTGTGAGCAGGGAGATGACAGGTCCTTTTTCAGACAGATATGTTTTCTCAATATTACTTACAGTCAGTACAAAAATACATTTCAAAAAAACCTTCTTGGTCTCTTTTCAATTTATAGTAAAAACTCCTTCCAGAACAGGATGCAGAGAAACCACAGGATTCATATCCTTTTTCTGATTCTAAGGGTATCTCTCCCTGACTACACTGAGCTCAGTCAGTGTAAAGTCTTGGCTACCTCTGAAACACTATAAACACAAGCAACATTAAGACTGAGAGCATGGTTATTGCAGGTGCTGATGCCTTCTAAAAAAGATCGCTCTGTAAAGTGCCACATGTGGTTTAAGATGGTTAAATTTGGACAGCCCTGAAACAAATGATCTTTAGATTTCTCACAAATAGGCAAGTCAGTATTTCCTGCCCTGTTCATCTTCAAAAGCAGGTTTAGTCATGGGGGGAAAATTGCTTACGGGTCACAGAGGAAGTACTTGCAAGTCTCCAAAACACACTCTGCATTCCTGTTAGACTGTAGCTGTCCACCTATTAACTATGTTAAGTCATTTAATCTACTGTAGCTGCTAGGGTCCAAAAATTCACCTTAGTATTGCATGACCCTTCATACATAGAAAACTACAAAGTCCTCCAATTAACATTTAATACCAGTTCAAATTCCATGCTTGCCTAGGTAAACTTAGACCACAGCATGGTGTCAGTATTTCTGCAGAGACTAACCTGATGGACACAAATATTACACTTGTCACAAAACACCATGTCATTCCCATCTTCACTGTCAGGGGACCGACACACATCACAGATGACATCTTCATCATATTCAATACCCAATCCTTCTTCAGTCTCAATGGCATGATTCATATTCTCATGACAGTGCCGTTCCAGCACTTCAATTGTTTTTTCCATTGTGTTTTCATCCAGGGGCCCACATCCTAAAACACAGAAAGGGAAGAGGAATTAGAGAACAGTCAGGTGCTTCTGATTGAGTCAGAGAAGCAGGAAGAGAAAAAGACAACTTCTAGCAACTAATGCAGTAGACACAGCATCTAAAAATAAAATAAAAATAGAAAAGCTTTTTCATTCATGGGCTATTTGTAGCATTGTTTTATAAGTACAAGTAGAACTACTACTGAAATAGAAGTTTAAGTGAAGTATAAACCACACGACTGAACCTTGAAGAAAACACTACAACACAGAAGACAGCAGTTGCTCTAACTGCTTACTGTTCCCGTACAACTCTTCCTACGCCTCTACCACTTTAAGAAACACTACTGACGTCCAAAAACCACACACTATGTTCTTCTGGAGACTAACTCCCTAAGAAATAAAACCTATCAAGAATACTTCTTATCTTATAATGATACAGAAGTTGCACCACTCAGTACTATCTAGTACACTACTTGAGTGATCAAAGCATGACAATTATGAAAAGTGCCTTTTTTCTTTTCTGCTGGGTTTTTAAAAATAAAATAGTAGATAAATATATTGTTGCAATCCAAACTATCTGTTCATTTGAACACTAGACATGCTATATACACTCACCACTAATCAAACTTAGTGTAAGCAGGAGCACTTAAAAAGGATTTGGTATGAGACTGGTCCTCAACTTGCAGCTTCAGGACGTACACTGCATAAGTAACCCTGTGATGCTCACTGCCACAAGAAATCTCTCAACTGCATTTTATCAAAATCCTTAGTCAAAAATGATGATGATGCTCACAGCTCATTATTTACTCAGACCTTCAAATGCTGGGATATTCATGTAATATTAATAGCAGAGACTAATATTTTAACTAAGGCTATTAGTTCTGACTCCTCGTTAAAAACAATAAACAGAAAGATGGAAAAGATAAATGACTGCTGTTAGAAAGTGCCTTCTGCTGTTAAACTGTTCTCCCCCATGCCCCAATATTTTCTCACTCCCAGAATTAAAACAAATACAGAATCATTCAGGTCGGAAGGGTCCCTCAAAGGGCTTCAGCCCAGTCCCTGGCTCCAAGCAGAGTCAATAGTAACTCCAGCTAAGGTTGATGCTCAAAAGGTATGTCTAGACAGATCTTGAAAATCTCCACAGATGGAGATCTGCTCCTCCTGAAAAGCTAACAGCTTTTACTAACGGCTTCCTGTATACCTTGAAAGTTTGTCCTTGCTTCTACCTCTTACATGCATCCTTTGGCACTTCAGAGATGCCTCCCAGATCCCACCTATCAGTTACCTGACTAAGTAGAAACCTGCTCTCCTGAAGTCCAGGACCAGAAAAACTAGTTCCTCTCCTCACTCCTCTCAGGATCTCAGTCACCACTATTTTATAGCTATTACAGACAATGCTGCCATTGATTATCACATCCTTACAGGTTCTTCCTTTTTTGTTAACAGCAAATCCAGGAGATGCTAAATATTTCCCTCTTCTGCTCACCTGTCTTTCCTAAAGGATCTGCAATTACCCATGAAAGAATACTAGACACACAGCCCATTCCACCACAGTCTAGTTATTCTAGTGGTAATTCCAAGTTATTTTCCATACCTCACTTCTGCTCACAGCCCTCTACACTGACAACTTGCATCGAAAAAGAAAGTTTACTTAGCTGATTCTAAATGGCCTAACTTGTGAAACTTAATTACTCTGTTGAGAGCCCAGCATGCAAGCTCCTCAGAACTCTGAATTTGTAGCAATAATACGCTCAAGTTTAAGAAATGAAAACATCTGCTTTCCTTACAAAAACCAGTTAATTTCTGAAGTCCTGAAATTAATTCCACCTGGTGCGGGCTTTTTCTCTCCTGCTTCAGTCTTCAGAAGTTGCACAAGATTTTGGATGTGAAGTAGTTTTTAGGTAAAATATAAAACATTAGCAGATCGAGCAAGTAATTACTTTAAGCATTTTTACCACCTGTTATTCTTACCATTTGTATTCATTTCTCATTCAGCAATCTTTAAAAGACCTCACACAGCAGGCTACAATTCTAACAGCAGACATTAACTCTGCTTTTAAAATTAGAAATGCTGTGAAATTACCCATTTCTGTAAGCTCTTCATTTAGCTCCTGAAGCCAAAAGATGTCCATGTCATCCAAGTCATAGCGACACATAGATTCTGCTAGTTCCAAAATGTTGATGTAACCTGGTTCTGTGGGCTCTTGGCTGGAACAGTGGATGTATTTCCTCGGTCGTGTATACAGTACTTCTTTCACTTTTTCTGCTACAACCCTAGAGTGAAAATAAAAAAAAGAAATAGTTACAGCTTTTTAAGACCGATCCTCAAAAGACATGAAATACTTGCTTATAAGAGCAAGAAACCTGGTTTTTGACAGATTTTAAACTATCCAGTAAGTGTAGCCAGGCTAGGGAAACAAGATTTTGTAAATGCAATTTTTTCACACAAAATGTTTCACAGTTTGCTACATACACAGAATCCTTTTTAAAATGTAACCCCATGCATATGATTTACCATTTAACGAATGCTACTAGTGCAATGAAGCAAGTGCTTCTGAAACCCACAAAGTATTATGCACTAACCACTACAATCTTTGCTGTATATTCTTCCTAAATGATAGAACGAAATCTTGCCAAATGATTTCTTGAAAATACCAGCTTTTTCATGAAAGCTTAATTTGTTCTACTGTAGTGTCTGTGTGTGTGTGCAAAAAATCTTTGCTCTCCATTTGGGATACACAGTCTACACTTACTTTGTAAATGGTGCTTTTTCCGCATTACAAATCCATTATTTTTGTTATGCAGGAAATATTCTGATGCCAAGCAAAATTGTAAAGGGGAAAAATCATCCAAGAAACAAGGCAGAAAAAGATTTGTGTTCTCAATCTTTCAATTATTTTCAGAGATAAAACTCAGTGTTTGACTAGTTTGATTTTGGAATGGAAAGAAAAATCTTAACTAGATAAAGTCAATCTTTGAATTCAATGCAAAAAGCTCTACATATGAAAGGAATCCAGAGAGATACAGAATGGAGTGGTGCCATGCATGCGCAGCTCTGTCTGTTTTCTGGAACTAACCCTCCACAGGAGAAGGAAAGAGAAAAACTGTGAAAAATATGGCAGTAAAGAAGGAGGAGGCAGCAGTCAAGCTATATCCCACATAATTCTTACTGGACACTGTGGGTTGTCAGTGTTAGCACAAACAATGTCCTTCTTCCATTCTTCATCCCCCTTCACTCTGCTCATTTTTAACTCTCATTCCCTTGTGAGCTTTTCTTTTCTCTAGTCCAGCCAAATCTATAGCAATTTCTTCCTCTAATATAATACTGCTGGTATGAAATGCAATATATTTATTTTTAATAACGTGATACTGACAATACCCTCAGTGGAAATTAAATTATGCTGGCATCAGCACTTTCACTGGACAATTCATTCATCTTCCTCTTGAAAATCATGGTGGCAATAACACTTCTGCGTCGAAACATGCACGGCAGGGTTGCAGGACCACATTACTATGTTTTCCTAGTCTAAGTACAGCATGAGAGAACAAAAGAGTATTTATCTATCTTCCAAAACGGAGATCACTGAACTTCTATAATGTTAAGCAGCCATTGAGAAGACAGAAAGGGTTAAAGATTTGGCAACAATAGCCCAAATTAAATTAGATGAACATATGAGTAACTTCAGCAGGCATCAGTAACTACTGCATGCCTAGTGCTCTCTATCATCAAGCTTTATAGGGAAACCCTTCAAGTAACACATACAAGATATAGGTTTTTAATTTATTCACTCACCACACTCAAATCAAAAAACAGCCTTTAATTTGGAAAAAAAGATCTTTTTAAACTCACGATGTACATACTGTAACAGTGTACAGACAGAATGAGATCTAGGCTGAAGTGCCACAGAAATATTTTCCAAATTGGCACTTGGGTGGTTTCAGAATGTCTGAAGGCTGCTGCATTGAAGGTTTAAATGTAACAACTGAAAAAAGCTGACTGCATTTAGACAACCTGTTTTTGAGAGACCATCTCCTCTGAGCTGACATTTCATGGACGTGATCTATGCCTGATCACCATTACCTGAGAGAAGGCTGTGGAATAGTTTCTGGACTGGCTGGAACTTGAACCCCTTTCTCCCATTCTTGTTTCCACGTGTCGGCAAAGACATAATATTCATCGGGGTTGACATGGTGAGAATCTGGTAGTTTCATGGCACTAATGAGATCCTTGCGGAACACCTGCAGGAAACACAAGAGCAAAAAGAGTGATTTGAGAAAGCGTTGTGCTAAAGAAAGCAGTAGGTATTTTTTTTAATTTACACTGAAACAGTGCACATACTTGATAATTTTTTTAGAGAGTACCAGCACAAACAGGTTAATTTGAAACTACCTAGATTATTAACTTTTAACCTATTAGGTGCAGTATGATAAGAAGTTGACACTAATTCTAAATGATGCTCTTCCCCAGAGGCTAATCAGAAGGAAGGAGGTTGTTACAGGTGACCAGGAAGAGGGAATAGGATGCTTGCATCTGATTCAAGACTCTTCACCCTATCACTTTCAATCAACTTACCCTACTAGTCAGTCTGTAGGCTCTAGATACAAGGCAGCATATCCATTTCTTTCATGCAGTTTAACTACTTTGTCATATTCATCATGAGCTACCAAACAGTTGCCATGGCAAAATTGATGTATAGGCACTTGTTCATTTATTAAAACCACTTGAAGTTTTACTGGTCAGGATCTCCAAGATCAAAGATGAACAGCTGCCTTTGCTGAAACACAAGACCTGTGCTGCTCTGTGCCTAAGCAGTCACGATGCAGGCAGAGCGACACAATCCAGCTCCAGCGTCATTTAGCAAACCTGTACGCTGAAACAAAGCAAACCCACCAGTGACAAATCTCCAGCCATTACATTCCACTCTTGGCTTAAGAGGATTAAGTTTTTACAAGCACACAAACACGATTATCAGTCATCTCAAGACTTACTTAATGTCAATGTCTGTCTGCTACAGGTGCATATGATTTAACTAAAGGGCACATCCATCCTTTGTGGGTTTTCTTTTTTCTCCACTGCTACACTGCACCAGTTTAATGTTGATAAAAGCAAAACAGTGACTGGGGCTCGGTGTTAGGGAGACATCACAACTAATTAACTGTATTATCATAATGAGAAATCATATCCTCAAAGGGCAATAAAATGAAATGGAAAATATCCCTGCAATAAACTGTGACAGGTTGAACTCTCTTCTTACTAATTCAGTTTTATAGCCAGAAGAGTAATAAAATATCTCAGAGCCAAATATCTTCATGTACCCTTTTCAATTTGACAGCACCAGACCGGTTATGCCTACTGCAAAAATTCTCAGCTGTTCTTTGAAATCATCAAGTAAACATTATTAAAAGAGGCTCTGTACTAAAAGCAGGTATTGAAATAGGCTGCCGGTGACCTGGAACTCAGTGTTACTTCATTACGTCCTACAACTTCAACTCACATGGACTGCCAGGAGAGCAAGCTGACCGAAAGAACTCAAAAACCACAGACTCAAGGCTCTCATATTTGCTACTAATGTGTTATCTGCCTTGGCTCATAACAGACTGTTCACTGCCACCTTCTGTGTAAAACTCCTCAGGTACCTAGCAGGCCTGTATTACAATCTGAATCACAAGACTAAAAGCATTGGGACAACAAGAATCTCTTTTTTTCAAGCAGTTTCTGTATGCATCAAAAATAAAATGTAAAATTATTTATGCCACTTAAAAAACATCTTAGTTTTCTGTGTTACAGGTACAGAGCCATGATTATGAGAAACACTATCATGGCACAATTCCAAAGAACATCAGGCAGAAAAAAAAAGTCTGACTAAATGAGAAGTGCAATGCCTGGTTTAATTATCAGAAAAGATATTCCTCAGAACTTATCTGAGCTAAGTGCTTTACAAACTACCTTTTAAGCTACTGACAGAATATAGAAGTGGAGTACTTCATATCAAATCCAGTGTTTTTTAAACACTAGATGAAAAGCACTATTAAAGGCATCAGTATTCTAACTACACTGCTTAGCAGCAAATCTTCTGATCATCCATTATGTATGTGAACTGTATCATCTCTATTTTTAGAGCACAAGCCCAATGGAGCATGGACTTCTTCCAAGTTTCTTTTGACTGTTGTACAGTACTGACCACACTATCACTATGCAACATTGAGTTCTTCACTTCAGATTTCTAAAATTTACAATACAGGTACCACTGAAGGTCAAAGATTTAACCCATAAACACATAACTGCTGAAACCTTAAGGGATCCCAAAAGTCAGCTTCGGCTTCCCAAGAATTGCCTGTTCATACTTGTGATAACAGTGCAATTGAGGATTCCCTGCAGACACTTGGAATCATTACAATCTGTAGCTCTCATCACTCATAATTTCTTCACGTATGGCCAAGCAGGGTCTTCCAACAGCAAAATACTCTCAGAGGACAATGTATGAGAATACTCATTCTGTATTTCCTTTGTTGTGAAAGTAAACCAAAATACCCAGGGGACCCAAAGAGTGTTTTCTGACAAATCAAGTAAATACTACTTCAGCAGTCAGCCTCAAGGCTATGAACTAAGCCATCTACACAAAGAACAGACACACACCTTTAGGATTTAGACAGCCAGCTTTTCCTCGTGGCTGTTTCTTTTCGGACACTTATTTGAAAAACAATGCAGCTCCTTCACTAACGGTGTCCATAGAACAGCTAGTCCACTCCACAGCACATACTCTCTTCTTGGCAAGCACCACCATCACTTCAGCGAGTCCATGAAGTGCAGCAGTCATCTTTCAGTCACCCCAAAGCAGTTCTACTTCTCACCATACGTAAAGCACAAACGGTCAACTTTATTTTAATACCTGTAATATCATACATATTGAAAATACCTGAAAAATGAGCATGCCAAGTCTAGGCTAATAAGGTATTTCCATCTAGACACATCACTCCTCAAGAGCAGACTCAGCTGGTGCCAAGTGTCTTTACCAGGACAGAGAAGGGCCTTACTGAGCTGAGCTACAACCAACCACAGCTAGCAGAGCCAGCTGTGTACACATAGAACTCCCCACCACCCTGAGCATTCCACCATAGTTGCTGTGTGACAGCGGGATTTTTGAAAAATATCTAGCAATTGAAAGCATGAAAATATAGGTGAGTTTTAGCCTTGCCTACCATGCAAGACTGCTTGGTCTGAACTTGCTGGTTCATTCTGCTGCCAGGAATTTTTACTTTCAGCTGAAAACAGTGCAGCACTGAGTGAATGACATCAACGAAAAATGTGTTTGCTTACGTCATCATCAACTAATCTTAACCATTTCAAGGAGAACTTCTACTTATTTCATGCTTTAGAACTGGGGCTTAAATCTAGACGAGAAGATCTTGTTCTTTGGTCAAGATTAGCTTCTTGCTCAGTGGTAAAAGTCTGCCTGGATTTGCTGAGGAAATGAGAACTTCCTAGTCATCTCTGCAGAGACACACTGCCGCCTCTAAAGCCTTTAAAAGCTACATTCTAGAAAATTTTTCCAGAAATACTCATGCTCTGTTCCCCCCATGGCACACACACACCAAGAAACAATGATATTATGGAACCATGGAAGAAAGATATGGTCCATATGCTTTATTTGGTTTTCAGACTCACGAGTCCTATTTGGAAATTATGTTAAAAGAGTATGTCCAAGAAAAATTTACTTCTTAGAATCCATTTATCTGTGCTTCACCAAAAGTAGTTTGTGACTTGAACCCAAACTCCTGGAAGCACTCTATGAAAATCCAACATATAATCTTGCTCATAGGAGCTGTGCTTACTCTGTGAATAAATCAAGCCTATGAAACAAAGAGCACTATTTTGAGTGAAGTATCCTTATCCTCTAAAGATCTCAGGGAGAATACAAGTAAAGTTATAGAGAATTACAGTAAAATACTAGCATTGAAAACAGAGAATGGGTTCTTGATGGTAAAACATACTTCTACAAATCCTATCTTCAATGAACAATTCAAACATCAGATCTGCACAGACTGTCAGGCATCTTTTGTTCATGACTACTGGAAACTTGAAACCACATTAAGAGAAGGAAAAATATGAGTCAAATACCTTTTCCAATACCTCTCTGCAAGCTATTACTGAAGCTGACTGATGCCATTGCTCATTCACTTTGTCTTGCCCAAATGCATGTGTGAGGAAAAATAAATTGATTGTGTCATCTCTTAAAAATGAAAAGAAAACGGGTATTTCTTCTTGTGACATTCTCTGAGCTTTCAGGTACTTTGACCAACTGCTTCCAAAGTCTCAGCAAGGATAAACCAACCACTTGCCATGGGCATCTAGGCTGTGACTGGGAACCACACTTCCAAGACTTAAGTAAATTACGAGTTAACTGCTCTGTCATTATAATCAAAGCCCATTTCTGCTGGATTGCTTCTAATTGTTTCAGTCCTAAAGCCTTCTCTGCACCCAGCAGAACCCTGAGCGAGTCAGCAACAGGCATTTCAGTTCCTCACACCCCCTGCTTAGGAAGTCAGAAGGCCAACTGCTCCAGAAACAGTAAAATGTAAATTACACGCGAGTTTTTTTATCATGTTGAGGGTCAAATCATCTTTTTTTATTCTCCTTCAAAAGGACCTAATAACTTTTTTATTCCCATAAGCACCTGCAAACTTACTCTACTATTGTAACTCTCAAGTACAGGCCCTCAGAGAAATCGGAATACACTTAGAAAGCTGCAGGTTTACACCTAAAATCACCTCTTAAATGATAAATCAAAAGTTAAATTCTAATATGACCTATTACAAGTGTAATAAAGCAACACAGTATCTGAGCAGAGTTTAATTTTTTTATGGATGTTTCACAGTATGTGCAAAAGACTGCCCATTTACCGGGGATGAACTAAATTTGATGGGCTCATCCTGGAAAGGTAGATTTTTTTCTTGTAAATACATTGCAACCTTGGCATGAAGTTTCTGAACTAAAGCACCTTATTGTAGAGAAATGTAGAAATTTAAGACAGGTCTGCTTAGGTTTTGGGTTGGTTGAGGGGGTTTTGGCAGCCAAGTAAATAAAAGGCAACATAGTTTTAAAATTGAAATTAAACTACAGTTCCAAGCATATATACCAACTGGACTGAAAAACTTAAGATGTTAAAAAAGCTGTGATAGACAGGAATAAGTGTAGCATTAAATTTGCAGTTCTCAAACATCCATACAATATGGACAAGTAATGCCGTAAATCCTAATGTTAAAACCCCTACTCCTTAAAACTATTTTTATGGATTATCCAGGACTCAAGCAAATGAAATATTGTGCTTTTCTTTTGAGTAGCCATGAATCTTCCTAGCCTCCTTTTACAAGCATGTATAGGAAAAGCCAGGAAATTGGATACTAAATCAACCCTACCTAACATCATGTCTCTGACAGTATCTCATGAGCCAGAAGAATGTGCAAGAACACGTCAAGTTTCCTTCTGCTTGCTAATCAGACATAAGCTTTGGATTTTGGGATTAATCCTAACAATCAATTTTTAAAGCGGGTATTAATTTATACAGATATTTAGAAAAATCTGTCCTTGCTATCATCTGTCCAATTCCTTTTTTAATCTTGTTTAATTCATAGTCTCAACAACTTCCTGTAGCAGATGAGCTTCACAGTCTAATTACATGATGCATGGAAAGGGTATCCTTTTAATTGCTACAGATTTTCTAACTTTTGGCCTCATTTATCAAATCCCACCCCTCCCTGACACCTTTTCTCCCCAGTTCTTTCATCACAAGGACAGGCAGAACTGAAGCTCTGTAGCTCTGCTGTTTTCAGACCATTCATACTTGACTGTTATGCCTGCTCATTCACTTCAAAGGTAAAATAGCTCAGTCTTTTCACAAACAAGCTCTTCCACACCTTTCTGCAATTGGGTCACCTCTTCCTAAAGGGTTCAAACAGCCCAAGACGGTACCTTAAAATAACTGATGAGTTTGAACCTCTGACTTACGTAAAAGTATTGTGATTTATTTTTTTAAAATCAACTAACCCAAGCAGGCTAAAAAGCAGCACGTGGGTAAGGTGCGTTCAGAGGGCTTGAGAAGCCTGTACACATGTCCAAGTTAATTCAAAATTTTCTAAGATAAGCATACACAAAAAAGTAACAGTCTCTTATTCCGCATGGTATGTGCAAAGCAGTATGATTTAACCACATTGCCCATTCAGTCATAGAACAAACCCAGCCACTTTCAAATTGCAAAAAGAAACCATTTTCTGCCAAGAGTCTAGTCTTACAGGGTGCTCCTCAGGATCAAGACTTATGATTTACATGGCAGTTAAATGCCACTAAGAAATGTTTCACATACCCAAGTAATGAAAGCAGACCATTTACTTCTGGAAGACAAGCTGCATTTCACATGATAACACAGATGTCACGATCAGCAATGGGAAATTAAAAACTACTCTTGTTGTGAGATTCAAAGCCCGATTCGCAAAGAGAAGTAAACGCTAACAACTTCTTTACAGTTTCGAGACAGGGCTGGGGAAAAAAAAATAAAATTTGAGTGTTATTAAGATCTCTTACACTCTTTTGTGACCCCCACTAGCATAAGGGAGAAGAAATGGTTAGTCATTCAGGACAGTTCATCTAATACGTTTTCCATGCAAAAATGATCCCCATTACTCTGCCATCATTTTCTGCTGCAGCTTTCATAGAAACAGGAAACTGTTAAGTAGAGGTTTCATGCTGAGCCAGACATCCAAATGCCTCCTACCCTGCTACTCCCACACAGCCTACTGCTTAGGCTTGTGAGCCCCCCCCCCTCTGCATTTAAATCCATTGAGGGGCTACACCACAAACACCATGTGGCCAACATCATCATATAAAGGTCTCAAAAATGGCCATGACTTTACACTACTGGTGTGCCTGTAACCTTAACGCAACTTATTCATTCAAAGTAAATGCTAAAGCTAATTGGATAACAAAAAAAAGCACTGAGAAAGACATGCAGCCTTGCTTTTGACATTACATAGAGAAGCTCTGTGATCTGAAGAAGCATTATTTCAAGCTTGCCTAGTTCTCACCTTCTTCTCCAAGTAGGAGACTGGAGTAAGTGGGCGCTGTGTCCAACCCAGTAACATCCTTTCTGGATTGATACAGGCTCTGTAAATGGTCTTTGACATTTGCACTGTAACACTGCACCTCTCGGCCTGGCAGTAACACCAGCTGACCTTGCTACACTGAGGCCATTCCCTCACCTGTCTGAATTCTATAGCAACTAGGAGGCAATTCAAGGCAGAGCAGTCCTCAGCTGCAGCCAGCTGTCACTTTTTACAGGCAACCACAGAGGACCATGGCATATACAGACAAGTCCTGTGAAGTAACTAAGACATTGTATTGGATTTCTGTAGCCAGGTTTTCGTTGCAGGGGAGGACAGGTTTCCTGCCACTGGCCAAGGCTGAGCCAATTAGGAATGATAGTAATGTCACTGTCACAACAGATTTAAGATGGGAAAGAAAGTTATTGTGCAGATGAAAATTGAAGCAAGGAAATAGCAGAGGGAGAACATGTGAACAACAACGTAGACACCAAGGTCCGTGCAGAAGGAGGGGAAGAAGGTACTCCTGGCACTGGAGCTGGGATTTCCCTGCAGCCTGTGGTGCAGCCCATGGAGGACCATCAGGGTACAGAGATCCACCTGCAGCCCATGGAGGAGCCCATGATGGAACAGATGGATCCCCGAGGGATGCTGTGACCCCATGGGAAACCCATGATGAAGCAGGGTCCTGGCAGGGACCTGCAGCCTGTGGAGACAGGAGCCCACGCTGGAGCAGGTTTTCCCTGGCAGGATTTGTGGCCCTGGCGGGAACCCACACTGGAGCAGGCTGTGCCTGAAGGACCACACCCCATGGAGAAGTGACCCACGAGACAGCAGTTTGTGAAGAACTGCTGCCCATGGGATGAACTCACACTGGAGAGGTTCGTGCAGGACTGTCTCCTGTAGCAGGGATGCTACAGGGAGCAGGGGAAGGACTCCTCTCCCTGACAGTGGCAGAAACAACTGATGACAGCAGCAGAAACAACAACAACTGACTGTAACTCCCATTTCCCATCTCCCTGCACCGCTGGTGGGGAGGAGGTAGAACTTGGAAGGAAGGACGGGTAGGGGGAAGGTGTCTTTAAAATTATTTTACTTCTCACTCTTTTGCTCTTATCCTGTCAGTAATAAATTTAATTAATATTCCCACTTTGAGTCTGTTTTGCCCATGATGGTGATCAGTAAGTGACCTCTCCCAGCTCTTAATTTATAAATCCTTTGTTGTATTTTCTCTCCTCTGTCCAGTTAGAGAGGGGAGGGAGACAGCAGCTTTAGTGGGTACCTGGCATTCAGCCAGGGTCAACCTGCTACCCACCTACTCGCTACTTGCTTGTTGGTCGGAGTACCAAGCCCAAGGTTTTATTTGGAGAGAAAACTCAGATACTTGGGTTGGGCGGCTGATGGTTGAGAAAAGGGGAAAAAAGCCTGTGTATTCACATGCAATTTAATTGAATAAGCCAGGCTTGCTGGCATGAAAAAAAAATTAATGTCTGAAGACCACGAACAAAAATATTCCCAAACAACTATTTATAGCTTTGACCTTCTAGATTTTCTGCATCACTAGCTCAAGAAACAGCCTGCTGCCTGGCAAGCAGAGGTGAATGAAAGGAGAGCAACGCCAACTTGTTAAAGAGAGGCCTTGCTAAAGAGATACTGTCAGCCTGAAATTTTTAATTTCTATCTAATAGATATTAGACAATTATTACTACAAAAAGATTACAGGATTACAACATGATTTTTGGAAGGGTGTGTGGTGGGGTCCCTTTTCAGTCTTTGGTGCATAAATAATCAATTTGAATGCTCTGCTGACAACAGCATTTCATGTAATACACTCTCCAGCACAAGCTTTTCACGGGGTTGGAAGGAGTAAGTGCTTGCTTCTAGAAGAAGAAAAGGAAAAACTCAAAGAACAGCCAAAATTTTTATGTACAAGCAGTACCGATTCTTACTGTCACCTTTGCCTTCCATTTGTTTTCCCAGAGGACTTATTTTTTGTTTCAGGGTTCTCTTAAATATTGTACCCATGACACTCCTCCAGAAGAGGACATATTCTAAAGTTTGAGATTTATTTATTTCTTTTTTTTTTTTTCCTGGGAGGTATCTTAAATGAAAGATGACAAAGAGATTCCAGTATTAATGAAAGGATTACATTATGAAATATACTTTTTAAATTTCAGCTGTATATTCCAGATTTTGTTCTTCAAAGTTTCGTATTTTCAAGCATTAAAGGATCAAGATTTTGTCTTGGAACAGGTAGAAAGCAGCAAAGATGATCTCAAAAGGAGGAACTGAAAACACTGCTCATTTCAATTCCTAGACATTATGTAAAGAGAACATTTGTATGCTACATACAAGCACCACATCTCTGTAATTATTGTTTATAAGGTACGGAAGCACACAGAGACAGAATGGAGCAAAGCCAAAGAAACCTGTAACAGGACAGTCCCTAAGATGAAGGGATACAAGAAGAAAGCTGGATAGCTGGGCAGAAGGAAGGGATGGGTAAGGCAGTAGCACTGTGGTGTATCTGAAACAGCAACAAGTCTGGCAGTGTATGTGCTTCAATTCCCCTTTGCACAGCTTGGCTAGTAACAAAGCTACTGCCAAGGCACACATGAGCAACACTTACAAGACCTCAGTAGCCACAAGTTGTTTTAAGATTAAAATTCTTACAGAATCATAATCTTCATAGGAACATTTTAAAGGTAAAAAATGTAGTAGGCTTTCCTTAACCTTTCTGGTGGCTAGAAATAAAACCCTACGTAGCTAGTTCTAGCCAGTTTTGCTTTTTTGAAACACTCATGCAAGACTTTCTTTTAGAAATGAATCTGTGAGTTTTCTTCAATTAACTTTTAACAAAAATTAAGCTTCCAAAGACAGGACATATTCTGTATCATTTACCTTGTTCTTACCAAACCAAATCCATTCAGTTAGCAGCATTTAGAAAAGAAACTTACGGGACATAACTTTAAATTCTATGGCAGCAAAGTAGGTTTTGTCAGTCTTTTCTCAGCAACCTCAGGCATCAACAGTCATTAAAATTTTGAAGGACTCATTCAGAGGGAATGTGATAACAAGTTAGAGGAAGTAGCTACAAGAAATATTTCTCCTATTTGCAGTTAGTATCTGACATCAATCATTAAGAAAGCAAGTATAAAATCTGGAGAAGGCAGCCAAAAAATCTTCCACAGAGGCTACCAACAGAATGGCTGACAGGATGGCTTGGAGCACTGGATCGTGCATAAATGCCCATTTGCTAAACAGGTCAATACAGGTCCAGTGACAGTGGCGATAGGTGTTGAGGTTCTAACAGGTGGAGATGGCAGTGCAAAAAAAAAAAAAAACTTCATTGAAAATAAAAACCTGAAAGTAATGAAGTAGCAGAAGCTGAGCAATCACTGCTCATACGTAT
The DNA here is from genome assembly GCA_013396755.1 of Sclerurus mexicanus. Taxonomy (NCBI): domain Eukaryota; kingdom Metazoa; phylum Chordata; class Aves; order Passeriformes; family Furnariidae; genus Sclerurus; species Sclerurus mexicanus. The sequence goes on from VWZF01002844.1 coordinate 477,122, forward strand.
TCTGTGCACTTAAGTGTCCTGCCGTTTCATCCTAAAGCAGAAAGAAAGTATCCTTCCCAAACACTTACACATGAACCATTTTTCGGTGCCATGCTCTCAAATCACAAGACCATGCCAGCTCTCATCAATTTCAAAATGACACTAAATTTCAGGGGAAGACCGAACTACATGTTACTGTCTGCAAGTGCCATAAGTCATTGTGGGATATCAAACACCAGAGCTCCTGTAATACACAGCGGGGAAAACATGAGTTCACAGAGAATTTGACAGGTGACAAAAGGACTCACTGGCAGTAGGTTCAAAGCTCACTATTTCAAGGTTTAGAAACATGAAAACTACACAACAAAAAACTACCCACGACCAACCTTTAACCCCAGTTCTTACCTCAGCAGGCTTCTTTTGTTCATTTGCTGGTGTTTTTGACTTGCTCCTGTATTTAGAACAAGAAGAAAAGGAAGTGGAAGGACCTGTTTAAAAAGAAAAAAAAAAAGGGAAAGAAAAAAAGGACCATTATAGCTCAGTTCAATTAATTTAATATTTTCAGTAAAACGCAAGGCACTCCAATATCTTAAATTATAATTTTTGACAAGACGTGGGCAAAAAAAAACCTCTTAGGCAGTCTGTAGGCTTAATTACAGCTCCTCCTGTTCCACTCGTTCTTTATAAAACCACAGCAAACAGTTTATGGGTACATTCTGCTCTGCCCAATACAAGAAAGAGTAAATGGACACAACCAGGCAGACCACTTTCCTTCATTTAGCACCCTTCTAACAAAGTGGAAGGAGGAGCAAAACAGAGGACAGACCTTGCAAGTGCTCAAAAAACCCCCTAAAGAACAAAACAATACTGAAGTGTGCTGATAAGATATGCAAAAAACCATAGTGGGATATTTAGACGTTTCTGGGCGAAATGTTATTTCAGTAGAGGATATGTTGATGGCTTGCGGGGAATGACAATGAATCATCCTTATGTATAGAGCTATTAGATAGGCACAGGTTTGTACGAAACAAACAAAACCCTGTCATACAGGGTTGTTCTGTTTTAGTTCTTTCGCAGATAAAACGGGAAGATCTTCAGGCAGATGTGTGCCAAGGAGCACTTAAAATGTGACTTTACTAAATTGTTTAACAGACCAAAGTAATAGATCAAGAATCAATACAAGTTAACATAACCATCAATAGACTGGTTATAGCTCTAACGTATCAATGCTCAAATAGGTTGCCACCCTCACCTATTTTCAAGTTGAGGCTCTGCACAACATAAGACAACAGGATTCTTTTAAAAAGAATAATTATAGAATAGGACCCTGGGCAGTAAAATTTCTCATGAATTACAAATTTCTTCTTGGCAACTCTGAATGGAAAAGATATACAAGTTTCTCTTGAAATTCTAAGTAGACTCAAAAACTCCCCTTAGATTTATAAGATCCTTCACCTCATTTTCCTCCTGTAACACAATTCAGAACACAAAAGACCACAAATGCAAAAAGAAATCAAGCAAGAAACATTTTTTTTTTTTTTTGTAATTTATAAGAGGTGAAACCGTTTGCCCTCAAACCACAGAGGGAAACCACAAGGGGGTGATAGACCAAAAAAAAACCTAGCAGGTATTACTTACTCTCATTGTCTGAACTGTCACTGGTGCTTAGATGCCTGTGGCGTTTCATCCTGACGCATCCTAAAGAGAAAAAAAAAGTTGATGGCAACCATTCTACCAGAAAATCACCCGCTGCTGGCTGATGCCAAGTTCTTCACACTAAAGGCAAAGCTCCTCTGAAGAGCTCTCAGACATAGAAATAATCTCAGTTCAGTCACTATGTTTTATTTCTTCAAGTGCGTGTTCTGACCATGGTATTACTTATGGAACTGAGCACCCTCGAAACTAGCATGCCTCTCCTGGGCAGAGCTTGCTTTTAATTTTGCAGAAAGAAGTGCAACCTGCCAGCTGATTCCCGGCAGGGCGTGAGCGGTGCTCTGCTCTCCGAGGAGACTCAATGTCCCATCTGTTCAGCTGGAGGAAGAGTTGCCATGGTGGCAGTCACTAGCTGAGAGATGGGTGGAGGCCAGGAAATAAGGTGGATGCACAGGAAGGCAAGGATTTAGAAATATAAGCCACCTTAGAAAGCAAAACAAAACAAACAAACAAAAAAACAAACAAACAAAAAAAAAACCAAACCCCAAGTCCCTAAGGCATCTATGCAAAGCAAAAGACAAATTTTCAATAGGGATAAACACAGAAAATAGCAACTTATGCCATTTAATTTAATCACCTGATTACTATTTAGTTCACAAGAAATGTGGTTTTCAGAAGTTTGAGAAGTGATCAACAGCATAACTGAGAAATACTTCTGTGATGCTGCACCAGTTGCATTAAATAAAGGTATTGACATTTTCATTTTTGAACATGTAACATATACAGAGAGCGGGGAAGAAGAAATTTCTGCACCTCTATTTAATAAAAGAAAAATCAAAAGAGCAATCAGCTACATACTCTAAACAAGTGCCTACAGAAATCCATACACATTCTTATTAGTCCTACTATTCTATAATATTCAATGTTATATTTGTTAAATAACGTTCAATAACTATTTACAATTACTAGCAGTAAATTAAGATCATCTGTTTTTACTGTATTGAATGAGAAAAATCAATAGAGAAAAAAAAATTAAAAAATTATTCTGCAAGAATAGATGAGAACTCTGTCTTTTTTGTTTTTAAGCAGAACATACGCACAAGTTGGTTACAGACAGCTGAACCTGAATGCCCGAGGTACTCTAAGTGCCAGCCTCGCCACACCTGAAATGTAAGCACCTTCATTTCTTAAACATAACCATATGCCATTAAAAAAAAGCCACACAGCTAAATATCCCATTTGATAAAACCTCCAAATTAGTTACTGTACAATGGGTCTTGAGATTATACAAATACCATGGGATAAACAAGATTTCCAGATAAGAGAAGCCTGCCCAAAGGGCTTTGAAGAGATTGAAATTGAATTGTTTGCAGCATAAGTGCTTAATTTGGTGGAAAATCTCAGCAGTCTTTGTAGTTAAGGGAGTGCGTTTACTGAATCCAAATGCAATGATCACTCAAAGTTTAAACCAATTCTTTCGACCTGTTATAAAAGACATTGCCCACACTCCTGAAAGCTGAAAAAGGAAACAAAGTGTGCAGTTTTCAAGAAAGCAGATACAGAACTTCTGAGTCACTTATTTAACCTCGGGGAGAAGACGGACGGACACAGGACTGTGGACGAGACATCAAAAGTTGTCCTTTGCATCACTTAAGCAAGTTATAAAATTCCATAACATAACAAATAATTTCATATTAATTCACCTCTCACAGCTCAGGCAACCTGGACGAGGCAAGGCAGCCATGCTGTTTATGAAGACCAGTGTCCAAGAAAAGAGAAACATCAAGAAAGAAATGCCCAAAACACCACAGGACTTCACTTCTAGCTAGCAACGTAAGGTGGCTTGTGCAAATGAAGACATTTCCATGAATCTCTTGGACAAAAGCTGTTTGACAGGTAGCAGGCACTTGGGTCAGAAGGACTTGCCTTCGTATGTGTTTTGGGGACACCAGACTTGAAGTTTACTGCAGGGCAGCGAGGGGAGAGCTAGAAGACTACTTTCATATTGCCAGCCCATGAAGTTTAAAGGCGTGGATTTTAAACAAAAGTTAATAAAATGGTACTGCCTATTTGAGACCTTGCACTCTCCAACAGCCAAACCCACTCCCCTGGGAGCATACAACTCTCCCTAAAAAGAGGAGGTTCTGCCTGTTGAAACAACACCTTCTCTGTTGGCACTCTCCAGTTCCTACAGACCCTGAGGTATCTCACAAGACCTTAGGAGACAACAGAAAGATGCATCTACGTGTGCTGAGTAGTATTTCCCGCTTCTATTTCTTAGCAAGAAGGCAAGTGCTTGATATTTGCTTTGTTTTTATATTCAGATGAATTTTTGAGCAGTTGTTAAAAGGTGCTGAAAGCTTATGGCAGGCAATTCCCCTCTCTTATAGTCCATATAAATATGCAGCAATAAAACTTTTTCATTCTGTACTAAGGACAGCTATCTGCAGAGCACAACATGAGCATTCAATTAAAGCAGGGTCAAACATGAGGTTGAGAGAGACAAGGACAAGAGGGAACACCCAGGAAGCCTGGACTTCTGCCTGGGTAACTGGGAGAGAAGAGCGGAGATGGCTACTTCAAAGACAGCTTACACAGACATGGCAAGCGTAACAAAAACTTCAGAACAGAAAGCACACCTCTGCCAACAACTCCATAGGAGAGGGAAAAAAACCAAACCAAAACTAAACAAAATTAAAAAGTTGTTATTTGAGAACTGGATTTGTAGCAGCTCAGGCGAGAGATTTACACCTCCATCATAGCAGACAGAAACAGAAAAAGCACTCACGGTTAAAAAAGCCCTGAATAGCAATAGCACTGGATTCTAGCCTGATTTTTTTTTTCAGCAATATTAACCGCAACAAGGTCAAATAAAAGCCCATGGAGCTACAACAAATCACAGGTGTGCTGTGTTCAGTAAGACAGGTTATTACAGTGGCCAACAGGCTACAGGTTCACCATAAGCCCCCACATGATGCAGGAGGAGTAAGAGCCTCAGCACCATTCAACAGGATTACCTCTAGAAGGGCACTTCACTTTTTTAACAGCAAACTTTGCTGCACCCTTGCGTACACTGGGACTGCCACACAGCTTCAGCTTGCTTCTACCCCAAAGCAAGAGGGCTCATCAGAAAGGCTCACTGATAATGATGTTTCCACTCCCTACCCACTACAGAGGGATCCCAAAGGAATATCCACTCTGTGGTAAAGTTCCCACCTAATTTCACCTGCCTTTTCAGAATGCAGAAGAATCAGCAGCTGCTCAATTCAGAAAAGCAGGAGATGCAAAGCCAGAGTCTCCCACAACTTTTACCAGCTTCAGTTCAATTGCCCCCAAAGCTGTCCAGCAGCCTTCAGTTTGTCCAGGCATTTTGCAAATGTGTATGCTGAACTTGTTGCTTGAATTCTTAGAACTTAAGTTTTAGCATTTAAATTTTCTAGCAGTTTCAATATAAAAGCTACAAAAAAGGGAGTGTAAAGCAACTCAACACTGAGATGCTGTTGGAGAGCAAAAGAGCCAAGTGGCTTCAGCCCTCTCAAAATGCCACAAGAAAATCCTTACTTCTCAGTCATTGATTCATGATTCTCACTACCTTAGAAAGTAAGTAAGGGTGCTTCAGCTGTGGATTTGAAGAGTGCTCAGGCCTTATAGTCAAGCACAGATTACCTTTAGAATGATAATTAAAAATACAAATACAATACACCTTGATGTAAAGTGCTTCCACCTAGCCCTTTTCTTTTTCTTTAATCCCCAGGGGAATTAACAGCTTATCAATCCCTTGTATGACATATACATATACAAATTTCAAAGATGCCTACCTTCCGGGATCTTGTAAACGAAAACTGAAATTAAGAAATCTTCGTGTCACAAGGAAAAAGATGCTCAGCTCACCAGGCAATTACTGTGATGGAGCACCTGCTGGCATAATTTTTAATATCAATTACTAGAATTATTCCTAAACTTGAACCATATTCCACACCTGTTGCACTTCTGACTTGTCAAGTCATGGCTGTGTGGTTATCCCCTATCTGCTTGAAACAGCTTAACACAAGAACCACAACTTTAAAAAAGATAAATCAATCTCATTCCCCGCTATCACCTATACACCCAAAGGCAGCTCAAGATGCCCTGAATCCTTTCGAGTGTTCAACGAAAAAACAATCCCAGGAAAACCTCAGCCACAGACAGCAACACTGTGCTGCCAGTTTTCCCTGGCTTCTGGAAGGCTACTGTACACATTGGGAGTTTTGCCCTGGAGTCAGAACCAATGCTTGTATCCAACATATCACTGCACTTTTAAGGAAAACCAGGAAAAAGCCACGCTGCACTCACCTGGCGGAAATTAAACATGGATCCCAAGGTAAGAGGAATCAGTATCTCAGCCACCATGTGCAAGAATCTGACTAAGAGTGTAACACTGAAAATTCAAAAATCTAAGTGATATGTTCTATAATTAATGATTTCTAAAATATGTTTGCTCTTTTTTGCTATTCACAAATGTCTGCGCTGCTGAAGTGAACAAGAAATAGCTAACCTGCCTTTACCACCATTCTATCCTCTCCCTGAGGAAAATCAATTTTGCACTGACTCAAGGCACTTCCCATTTCTGAAAAGCTAGTTATCATGCATTACTCAAAAAAAAAAAAAGTCAAGCAGCATACATAAACATCAGACAGTCAACAAAATTGCAGAGCCTTATCCAAAGCAGAAACCCATTTCAAATACCTGCAGACACCAGCAACAAACAGTTTACACCAGAGTAAACAAGTAGGATTACCAAATAAACTATTAAATTTAGCCTCTTTTTCTGAAACATCCTCAGGATAGTTCATCAGTTACAGCAGAAATAAAGATGAGATATTGCCGAGTCCGAATTTGTACAGCATGTTAGACAAGACATCAGTGACAAGCACATAAAATGAATCCTTCAAGTCAGCCAAGACTTCTGAACAAAACAGTATCTCCAAGGAGTAGCAGTGCTTCCTGGCTTCAGTTTGTTGCAGAGAAAGGTTAAACATATCCATATGCTACTCGGTACCTGTTAGGATCTATACAGAAAGGAAAAGCAACCAAGAAATTCAAGGAACTGTTAAGCAAATATATCCCAGACCTGTGAGATTTTATTTCTTCACATCTTAAAATAGCCTGACAAAAATGGAATTGGCCACAGCACTATGGAAATTTTCAAGTGGGACAAAAAATAACCTACTTTCTTTATCTTATTAAAAGAAAAACAGCAACTATGTATGAAAACCAAATGACAAGCTACATGCAAATTTCAGATTAAAATTCCGTACTTACATTTTTACAATATGGCTTTTCTACCAAAAAAAAAAA
>VWZF01002844.1:484140-510096 GCA_013396755.1 Sclerurus mexicanus
AGGTAGTAGGTAGCAATTTCCAAGTCTCCAAAATGTGGTTTATGTAACTGTTAAATTTAGATTAGGAAGCAAATTATCTTGAAAGGTCTCCAGGAAATGTAGTACAGTAAAACCATTTAAATAGGTCAGATTTCATAGTCAACTGCCAGGGAAATTATGAAATATGAATAGAGTTAATACAACCTTTCAAATAACTAGAGGAAGAGAGATCACTTGTGTTTGGGGTTTTTATTATTATTTTTTAATATCCTATCCAATCTCACAAAAAGGCTATATAAACTGGAAAAAACACCCACTTGGAACCTGGTTTAGCAATATTTGCTGCACTAAAAAGGCTTGAAAGGTTAAACAATTCAGAGAAAATGATGTTCAGCAAAAAGAACAGCCTTAACCATTCTGTGATTGCTTCTTTATTTCACTCAAACCAAAAAATTTTTAAAAATTAGTAATATACCCCCACTCTATTTAAGAACTCCCTAACAGGGTGACCACATCTATCCTCAAAATAAAATATACAATTATTCTCTGAAGACTGTACTGGGCCTAGTACAAATAAAACTTTTCTTGCTACTATTTCATATCAAGTCTTGATTACTGTAATAATCTGTAATTCAGCAAAGGAGGAATGCATCAGTTTTTAGAAGCTGCAGTACCAGCAACAGCCAATTTCTTTGTCATTAGGCAATAAATAATTGCAGCAGGCAAGGAAGCACACGATACAGAAATCTAGCTAAAACCTGAGTCTGTAGGAAATGCAATAGCAAAAAGATATAGTCTTGACTTGTGTTTTCCTTCTTATATAAAGCAATGTATAGCTACCACAAAGGTACTGTGGGTTTAAAAATGAGAGGGAAAAAAAGTCCAAAACATCATCTTCTGGCATGACATCCCCTGAAATAGTACAATTCTGGAGTCAGCTGATAGATCATAAAAGTAGGATGAAGAAACCCCAAACATAATCCCACACACATATTCATTCGTGCATTATGGTTCAAAAGGGAATCCTGACATTATTTTGTGTATCCTTCTACCACGATTATCCATCATTCAGTCTGTTGCAAAGCACTTAGTGCCCATCATTTTGCCTTTGAGTATAAAAAGAAGGTAAGTGATGCTACTTCACATTTATAACATGCTTCGACAACGCAATAAAATACAGCACACCCCAAGTTCAACTGCCTTTCCCATGCTGAAAACAGAAATGCAGCTTTTAATTCCCAGTGCTGCATCCATGCATTGAACCACTGCGAGGGCAGGGGGGCAGATTTACACCAGAGGCCTTCAGTTAAATTGCCTCATGCCAAGCAGCTTGTTAGAAATCAGAAACCCTTCTCAGAATAGCAAGTCACCAGCAACACGTGCAGTGCTACCATTACCTCAGCAGAAACTCTCCAAGAGGCTGGAAAGAAATTAAATTGTGCTGTCTTCCCACTGCTTTCTTGACACCCAGCAGTGACCCAGCAGCCTTATTTTTCTCTTTGAAGCAATCTGCACATGCTGACCTGTACACAGAGCAGCCAGGTGGGCCAGGCTGACACGCAAATATTTCTCATCATTAAACATCGCAGCTTTAGCATTAGCATCATAAAGAAGATACTGATCTGGACAGAATCTTTTTTTTTTTTTTTAAAAAGAGCTACTCTGCTTCAGTCCTCATTATTAGTTTTCTACTCCTGAACACAGCACTGGTTTTATACCAGCTGTTTATTAATTTTCCTAAATTTTCCTAAAACAGCAATACAGACGTGGACACAAAAAAAAAATTATTGCCTTCAAAATACCATATTGAGTTTGAAAGAAAACCTGCTTTGAACATAAAACAAAAACCAGAAGAAAAATGCACTTCCTTCCCTAGAACCACAACCAGCCCAACCTTGCCTGGCATCGCTGCACTTGCACATCTGAGGTGTGCTTGCCTGGCTGCAGCCTGGTGAACAGTCCTCACCCACCTCCCAGCTCCCTGCTCTCCTCCCAGCATCCCTCCTAGGCAGGAAAATGCTCCAATGAGGGCACATCCCTTAGGAAAGGGAGCCACGGCCCTCAGCAGGGTACTGTGCTTGGTATGGCTGCCTGCACACCAGTGGGGTGTCGCACCCTTTTCTGCCCACTCCAGCCAGGCACATCTCATGGTCATGGGGCCCTTCCTGGGGGAGCAACAAGGTCCCCAGTGCGATGAAACAAGGAGCAAGTTCCCAGCAGGAAAATCAACCACAATGACATTAAACACATGAGCACCGCCATCCCAGCCATCACACAGCAGGTCAGTGTCAGAGGTTGAGGTGGCCAGCAGGGCTGGCAGAGCCATGGGGCAGGGAGGAGCACCAGGTCAACAGAAGGAAGCCATTGTAGCTCTCACTTCCTCAGGCCAGTACCAAACAAACTGTCTTCTGTCAGGCTGTTGGAAACCCCTCGGCATCTACATGATCCTTGAAGGAAACATCAAAGAGGAAGGGGCCAACCTGTATATGCACCTGAACCAAGTGCCAGGGAAAAGCACCTACCCCAGTTAGCGTGCTCAGGGTGTTTGTTTGCTTGGAAGAAACACCAGCAGGAGAGCCACTTACTGATCATGTTTTACATGGCTTCCTTGGAAGAAATCTCACACCTCAGTTAACACTGAGCCAACCCAATAATCAAGGGACTAAAACAAAAACCCCACAAGCCCACTTGCTCAATGAAGATGAAGCTCATGACAACATCTGCTTTGAAGAAAGACTGATGTCGTTGTACTGCTACTAAAAATGGACCAGCACCAGGTCATCACACCCAGCGCTAAGCCGAGCAAACAAGGAGCTGGCTGCCCAGGCGGTTCGACATGCGAAGACGGCCGCGTTCCCTGTGTCTGCAAGGAGACTGCAGTCATGGGCGCGCCAGGCAGGAGCAGCACGCACACGCTTCACCAATATGACTGAGCAGAAAAACCTCTGAGCATTTAGCCGGGCTTTCTATTTTAAGAACTGGTATGATTCACATTACCTTGGCTCTAAGTGTTTTGCAGTCTTTACCATATCTACCCTCACGATAAGCTCATGTTAAGCAAGCACTGAAAGCCCTGACATTTCAGAGCTGCAGCACAGAGAAGCCATACATCACACAGGGAGCCTCTGGCACAGCAGGCAGCTACATCCAGGTCTCCCAAATACATGTCCTGTGACCTTGCCACTCTGTGCCCTTCCTGCTGATGCACATGTAGAAACAAATGGAAGAAAAATCAGACAAATCTCTGTGATGCACTAAGTATTGTCCCGATGTTGTGCAGAGATGGGAATTGAAAAAACCAACAAAACCCCAAAGCAAACACAAAAGTGTCACTACTTAATTGAAAATTAAGCAATAACAAGTATTAGAGAAGTTCAAGTGAAGCCCCACTTTGCTCCATCTGCCTGAAGCTGCCAGCAGTTGCCCACTTGTATCTGTTTCTCTGCTCTTCAGCTGTACTAATGTATGCCTTCATGATAAAACACAGGTAAGGAACTAGTATTGCAACTAGGAACACAAGCAGGAAATATTACCAACAAAAAGGAAGGATCTATAAATGCATGCCCTGTTTGGGATTATGAGAAACAACCTTCCTATTAATAGCATAGGCAAAAGTTCTCATAAGCTACAAGATACTTGCTTAAAATAAACATTTAATTTTTTAGTACTCACTAATAAATATATTACAGTAGGTTTCACTGTTCTTGTTTTGGTCTTCCCAAATCTCAGATAATAAAAGAATCAACAACAGCAGCCTACATTAAATATTTTATCTGTTTGGACTTGTTTCTTACTTATAATGCTTTGAAGAGGCCAACTACTTTACCGCAAAATTTTGTATCGCTAACAAAACCTGAAAGATTGCAAAAGGCAGAAAACATCAAGATGCATCTTCATAGTCTACTGAAAGAAAGCAAGAACACACAGATTTTCCTATAGAAAACATTAAGTTGATAATTTCTTTCCTTATCTGGCAAGAAATGGTTTTCATTTACAAGCTAATAAACACTGGATGCTAAAGATTTCCTTAAGCAAAAAGAGTGCACTGAGGGGATCATTGGATAGAAACAATTAAAGGGGAACGTACTGTCACAGCCAGAACTCTAAATAGTATCTGGAATATTTCAAATCACTGGTTGAATACTAAGATACTATTATATTTTCTAGCATTACACACTACACATATATGTGGTTGCACTATTATTTTGGTTGTCTGTGTCCAAACATCACAGCACGAGCAAATATTTACTATAAGATTTCTGAAAATACTTTTTAGTTTAAAAATTTTTTTAAACAGACAACAAAACTTCTCTTAATAACCAATTAATTTTAATATCTGCTCAATTAATTTCATGTTACGTGCTACAATCTGTAATATACAAGACACCAAGGGACATACAAGGGACACTGAGGGGTCGTTTAGTCAAAGAGACTTAAAATAGATTTATAAAAACATAAATATCATTCCAGGTTTCTCTAACTCACCAACATTACGAAAGAAATACTGTGGCCAATTGATGTTTGTCCATTTTTATGTAAAGAGTAGAGGCAAAAAAATTACTATTTTTTTCTGTCATAACGCAAGGTGCAGCATTGACTAAATAAATAACAAACTTGCTCACTGGGTCTGATGCCACCCTTAAAAGAGGAACCAAAGGATGATTGTATTTGCCCAAGGTTTCCAAAATGTCATGTCTTGTTTGGGAAAGCAGTCAAGAGACACATCTTGAAAAACTACATAAGATTCAATTCCTCATCAAACAGCCAAGTTGAATTAAAACCATTAACATTCCTCTAAATTCCTCTTTCCCCTTCCTTCCTATTGAAATAATAAACAAGATTTAAATGAGTAAGACTAGATCACCACCCTTCTACTGTCCCTAGTAGAAAGCATGTCCTTCCTGAGCTGTGCTGAAGCTAAGTAGATGGTGGTAGCTTTTTTGGCACAGGAGAAAAGGTGCCAACCCACAGGGTGGATCACAGAGCATGGTGACTTGAACAGGTGGGATTTCGAAAGTACAGGAGAACACTGTCCTTTCCACCCTGTGAGGATAAGGAACTATCACAGCTGACCTTTCAAAGCTGCTGGGGTGCAAGATAAGGAGTCTGACTCCAAAGCAGGTCTCTCTGTCCACTCTCCACTCCTGTACTGGGAAGAATGAAAATGCCCACAAGCCATGGAAGTAGGGAGGAGCTTCACCACATGTGTATTCATAGATAAGAGCTACAAGACACTGCAGCTGCTGCAAGTGAATCCCACGCTGCCAAGAACAGTAATAAAATCTCTGCTGAGAAACAGAGGGAGAAAAGAGGTTTCAACTGAAAGTACAACTATAAAATTGAACAAAACAAACAAAACCACCTTTACAGAAGCATCACTCTTAAGACTACAGTACAATGCAAAACCTGCAGCTGATACATTTTGTACATCCAACTCCACATGGCCAGTGAGGTTTTCATAAAGCTGTAAAGAAGCTTCCTTCTCTGTAGGCTGTTACCTCACACAGCTGCAGGACAAGGGACAGGCTGCAGCTGTATCAGTTATCAGGGCTTTGTACTTGAGGGAAGGCACGACCAAGCCCGAGCTCAGACTGAGGCAGAATAAAGCCACCCAAGACTTCTCTTCCGCCATCCACCTCCCCAGCAACACCAAAAGTGACTCGTTGTTCACACTGAAGTTGCAATCCAGGAGCAGCTCAGGCACTGTCCATCTACTCCCTTAGATATCCCTGCCAGGGAGGCCAAGTGCTGCTGCCTATCCCAACATCAACTCTGGCCTCCAGTTAATATGTGCACAGCCAGACCGCAGCATCTATGACACACTTTTGAAAGGTATGAAGAAGATGAAAAAGTACACATTAACTGAATGTCTTTAAAATAGGGTACTTGGGCATTGCCAAATCACCTGTAGCAGAAAGTATTGCAGGAAGAGAACAACACTGAGAGCTGTGCATTGATGCAAGAGAGGCATCCTTCTAGCAAGGCCCAAGAGCAAAGGTGACAAGCACTGATAGGAGCCTGTCTGGTTTCATGTGCTACATCCACTCAGCCACACGGACAAAACTTTGTGGATGAGCAACACTAGTAAATCATTCATTCAGGCTAAGAGCAAGGGAGCATCTTGTAGCTCCCCTCAGCACCACTGGAGAAGTATTTGCAGAATGTGAACTTCCAGCTACAGCTGTAAGGAAAACATGCCATGGCTTTAGAGTAAGATTAAACAGACTGAGACTAGCTGAAAAAGGAGGATGCAGAATAGGAGACATGTCGTAGGTGGCAATGAGAAACAAACAGGATGAAGAGACTAGTCACTGTTTCTCATGGCCCAGGAGACAAGGAACACAAAAAGTTATGGCACAAACTGCAAAGGAAAGTAATTAAGTGAAGAAAAGAAAAAGCCATTTTGTACAAAATTACTTACAAACCCTCTATGTTACAGGATGCAGCGGAAGTTGAAAAGCAAACAGATTGAAGAAAATTAGCCAAATGGAGGACAAGGGCTATTAATCACAACATGTCATGCCAATCTGCTGGAAATCCCAAAGTCAAAATTTTAAAAGAAAGAGTCCATACATGCTTTATGATGCTTTCTTTCCCTAGGTGTCCACTGCTGGCCATTATCAGAGACAGCAATTGGCCTAATTCAATAAGGGTGCTCATTTGAAACCAGACATACTCACAACTCTTAATTGATCTCTGTGTGATGGATTTTATTGTTTTTTAATATATCACTTCCTAACCTGACTTCTGTGGACTACAGATCAGATAGGTGGTCTATAGGGCCATGATAAATACTGAAATGAGTATGTTTATCAGACATGACTTTGCTTATGATGAGCACAACTAGCAGAGATTCTGACAGTTGACATACTGTTGCCCTGAAGAGTTTGTTAATTGCTGTTCACTGTAAAGAGCTATTTTGGTCAAAAGTATTAAGTAAAAGATTAGATCATTCCCAGGGTGCTTGAGTTGTTGATTTTTAATGTTTTTTTAAAAGAAATCAAATGAACATGTTGTAACAAGATAGTCTACATGCAACTTAAGGCACTATCCATTCAGGATTTTCTTTTGGGTTCTTTTCTACTCTGCAGAGATTTAAGCCTTTTAAAACCTAGACTTCCAATTCCATGTCTCAAGTTTAAAAATCTACTACACTTTCGTTTTCTTCCATTTTTCCAAATCTGGATAACTAGTACAGTGTTCTCATGTGATTCTTACAGGTTTATTATCTCAAACCTTTCCAAGATACACATCTGAAGTTATTCTGTCTCTCTCCTCCCTCACAGGGAAATAACCCAAAACCTCCAGCCAGCACTGTACTGCTGCATGCTTGAATTCTGCAAGCTAAACTCTTAAAAACCTACTCAAACTACTCAGAAAAATGTAACCATGCTTAAACTTTTGCCTGTAAAGCCCAAACACGATAGTGATCCATCTCATCTGAGCCATTAATTTCCTCTGTCTGAGGTCACATTTTCCAACTGCAATGGCAACGGACGATGCCTCAGCCCTGCTAACAGTACAGAATCAGGTGGGAGGAGAGGCTGATGCTGGTTTTGTGTAGAAAAGAATTGCTAAGCCCTGACCCCTCAAAGACAAAGAGATGGTGCAAGAGTAGTCAAGGCCAAAGCTCTATTTGCAGAAAATCAATGGGTTATGCACAATAGCAGCTGCACTCAGATGTTCACAGCTCAGCTGGGATCTGTAGATCTGGTCTCTAAATTCAGAGTTGAATTCCGACATTGAAAACTAGAAAAAAAAAGAAAAAAAAACCCACTTCCCACTCCTTTTTACCTCTTTTTAATTTAAACAATCAAAGCAGATGCAAGCTTTGAACTAAAAATCTTGAAATTGAGATGACTGCATCCTTCTCTTTGCCACTCCTTATGATCTTTGTTAGCCAGCGAAATGGCTCAGCTTAGGTTCACTTTCCACATCAGCCCAAAAGTTGAATAAGTAATAAAACTTGTATCAGGAGAGGGCTTTATAATCACATTAGAGACATACAAGGGAGACTGGTTACCTCGGTTCACCGGACAGCTTGAACGAGGCTTCATAATGAGGGACAGGTGTTGGCACCAATTAGGAATACTCAGCTCACTGGTGACATCGGCCCCTCAAAGCACTGACTGCACTTTAATCCTCTAAGCCACATGAAAGAAAAGCAGAGAGTGGGCAGACAAAAAAAAAAAAGAATCTCTGAAAACGCCTCTGCAGAGGATTGAAATATTTTTGCTTACTTAAGGGAAAAAAATAGAAGTGTCACAAAGCTGCAAAAAGTTCACTAGAACTATCTTGAGTACAAAAAAGAATCTAAACCTTCTGCACAATCACAGTTTGCAATTTTAGGAAGGATATCACTGTGTATATTATGCATTCATCACAACTACCAGAATTTGTATCCAGAAAAGCAGCACAAAATAAAAAGGAGTAGAAGCAGCACATGTAAATATTGTGGTAAGATAAAATTATACCATCTATGCCTACCAGTTTTCCAAGTATTATGGGATACATCAAGGTAGATTTCAACTGAGATTATTACAAGAGTTCTGCAGGCTGGAATCTTACTGTTAACAGCTTCTTTTATGACTTCCTCCCTTTTAAAACACTTTATATCCCTTTAAAATTCAAAAAGCTTTCATTTAAAAGGTGATATTTGAAAGTTGAAGGTATATAGGTTCAATTTACACACTGTAAACACCAATGCACACATTTATTTCTTTTTAGGTATCAGTTCCTCCTTCACTTACATGCCAGGTCATGTGGTAGATGTTTTCACTTCAGCTGATGACATCACAAGCTCCTAAAAAAATGAAAGGAGTGCTATTTAGGTAGTAGGAGTGACACCAGGCATTTCAAGTTTGAGCTTTCATTTTTGGCAAGTAAGTGAAGGGTGTATTATATTTTCATTGTAACTTTCACAAGCAAATGACACATACATAATATAAAGGCTTAAATTCCATAATTCTACTTTAATATGTGGAAAAATGAAATGTATCAGCTGTATGTACATATACTACAATAGATATGCAGTAAGTACTAGAATTAAAAATAAATTTGTAAGAATAATCTCAAAGTTGACTTTGCCATCCTCTTAACATGAATGGGAACTAACTTTACTAATATCAACAAAGTTAAATTTTAATTAGTATTTTCTCTTATCCTGTTTTGGGAATACAGGAAAAACAAAAAAAAAAAAACAACCCAAAACACCAAGCACGTTCACATAGCTGAGATAGCTGCACACTTATTCATCTGGCTTAAGGGGTTGATTTCTCCAAATACACTGATGCTTTCTTCATTCAAGAGGGCCTTCTACGAACAAGGCATGCTTATAAATCCATAGGAGGGCAAACAAAGTATAGAGGGAAAGCTCCATGTGGCTCCTGGTTTAGTTCCTCATGACATTCCTACAGACCTCTCCTTGACAATCTCAGATAGCTCAGCTTCCCTGGCAGGGATTCTGCTTACTCACCCTTTTTAATCTAGTCCTGAGCCTTGAGCAATATTAAGTATGGGAATAGAAGGAATTTTTCCCTCCACCAACTGCCCCCATTCCCTTCCTGCAGGATCACACACATATATGTTTTGTGCCCTATTGTAATGCACATGGCAAAAGCATTAAAGTTGTTACACCCAACAGATTAGTTGCAGCTCCTCAGACATGTCAGCAGCTCGACCAGGGTCTGTCCTGGCAGCCAGTCCGCCCCATGCCTTGGAGTAAAAAGTTAACAAAAACAGGACAACTACGAGCTGGGGAAGAAAGTATTAGAGAGTAAAAAATTCAAGTAAAAACCAAGGAACTGCTAACTGTATACCCTGCCAGAAGAAAAAGAATAAAAAAGGGGCAGATGACAATGTTTTCCTAACCAAAATCAAGCAGTTTCTGGCCAAAGTGTCAGCACCATGCTCTAATATTTGTGCTTCTCCACCCATCTGCAGTACAAGAAAAGGATACAACCACCCATCCAGTGAGGAGTGGCACAGATCCCACTACTTATGACAACTATTGTTGCTCAACTTAGGCTGTGGCATCAAAGGAAAACATTTCCTTACAATCTGAGGTGGGGTGGAGCGGAGAGAGAGGAGAACACACAGTGTATTATAGCTCCTGTATGCTGACTGTACAAAATGTTAAAGCTTTGGCTATATTAATTTTCTTTGATTTAGTTTTGTCTTTGGGGGTTTTGTGTCTGTGTGTTTGGTTGGGTTTTTGGGGGGAGCAGGGGATGTTTGGTGGGCTTGGGGTTTTTTTTTGGGTTTGTTTTTTTTAATCATCTTAGGTTCCTCTTCCCATCTTGACACTCGCTGACTATACCCCACATTAAGCAATTAACTTTAAGCAACGCAAGAAGATGTGTAGATCAAAGCAGTAGCAGAGCCAAGGTTGCTGAAACATGAATCACGCTACGTGGGTCGGGTTTTTAACTGGAGATAAGCAGATACACCCTGCCATCACCGCCACCACACACACAGCCTGAAGCAATCCACAGTGTCCACAAGCAGGAGATGCAGTGTGCTTGGCACCAGTGTGGATGGGAGCCTTCAGGCTCCGTCCAGAGGCACCCAGCTCATGCGCAGCAGAAACGCGCTGCGCCCAGCAGACACACAGTGAGTGGGGGTGACCAGACAGACTCGCTTTAAAAGCCCAGCTGGTACTCTGCCTCTACCCTCCAGCTAAGAAATGCCAAGAGCCTCACCCACAAAATGCACTGGGGGAGGGAGGGCTAGCAAAGAAAAGAAGTAAATAATTAATAAATGCCTGGCTAAGTTTTCCAAACATGACTTTGAACAAATTTTTCTTATGAGATGTTTCATTATGGGATAATTCTTTAGTGTCCCAATTGAACCCATTTAATGTACGTTTTCCACAGAAACACAAGCAAAGCCCTGGCTGTGGCAGCTCAAATGGTATCATTAAAATGCAACACAGCCTACAACTTTTAAGTGTGAACAAAACCACAGCTTTTGCCTCCCAGCTGAACCACAAAACTAATATATTTTTGAACTCTTCATTAAAAACACATTTATTTGCTCAGTTAAATGCCAAGATGAACTCTGAAATACTGAAAGGTTCAGCTAATTTTTTTCTTTCTCTAATCCTTATAATACACAGTCACAATCTTCAGTCCCAACTTCACTTATTTCACAATCAGGAACAAATATACAAAATAGGATGAAAACCATAGGTGTCCCCACAAAATACCATTTGCCCACTCCTTTTCTGAAAGCTAGTCTCAAAATATTGATTGAGAAACACCAAACTAAGCCACCTCAAATTAATGATGAGGGGGCTCTTCCCCAGTAGATAAAAAAAAAAGGAAGAGCACCCTCCAGCCTGGAAGGATGTCAACCTCCCCATGATCAGCAAGTTTGGAAGCAGGGTAAAGAACGCACAGGAGATGCTCACCCTTCCCTTGCCAACAGACTCTACACTTGTACCCTCCATTTGAAAAAGTTAAGGGGTCAACAACAGAAACTGTGTGATGGAGAAATAGAAAAACAAACAAAAAAATTATAGGAAATAAAGAACAACTTAGACACAGAAAACAAAACTTAGAAATGCGCAGTAGCTTTTCATAAATACTGCCTAGAAACTAAGCATCACCAGGGAAAAAAGCATCAGCAAGATTTATTTCTTAAAATACAACTTTTAACAACAGACGGCCATTTGGAACATAGATCTATTTTTGCAGTTATCACTACTGTTATACTATCACTCTCTCTGTAATTTACCACAGTACTTGCCAACAGCCAAGCCACCAAAACAAGAATTGTGCTGGTTGAAAACAGTGCTTCATGTTTTTCTCTTCAACCGTCCCACACACTGCACTGGCATTTTCAAAAAACAGAGATGGTCACAGAAAAAAAACACACGTGCCAAGGTCCTGGAAAAGGGCAGCAAGATAGGACCAAGAGCTCAGACTGTGCAAACAGAGGCTCTGCAGCCTCTCCAGGGGAGCCTCTTCCACTCTGCGCAACCCTCACTGCCAGAAAGCTCGTCCCGGCCCTTAAAGCACACATCTCCCTTGATGCAGCTCAAGCCCTTTACCAGGTCTCTCTCTGCACTGGACCCTGAAGAAATAATCCCTTTCTTCTTTACACAGCTAAGCGTAGTGTTCAAACACGAGGTTAAGTCTTTTGTCAGTATGTTCTTTTCTCCAGACTAAATAAAATCCAGTTCTTTCACCCTCTGCTTATACGCCATGTTTTCTGCATTTCTGATTCTTTTAGTTGCTGCTCTCCACACGAAATCAGTATGAGGTGATGCCCAAATCTGGACAAAGTCTCCCAGCTGACTCCTTCGCTACACGGAAAAGACTATTTTCTTGTTACAGAAAAACATCCTTTACTATCAACATGAATCACAGATAATAACGCTACGTACAAACTCCAGTGTCTTTGCTTTTGCAACAGCATGACTCTGTTGCCTCATGTCCTGGCTGTGAGCAGTTATTGCTGCTGGGCCCACCGCTTGCAGCCTGCAGGCGTGCAGCCAAAACTTCCTGCCACAGAGCTGCCCCTCCACCCCCTGCTCAGCCCCATCCAACTCCTCCTTTCAGACTCCTTCTCCAATCTGTAAAAGTAACTAAGTTCAAAATATCTCAGAGACACGCAGCTCCACCCAGCTTCATCCAGGTATTGAAAGAAGAGTCCTCATTCCTTCACCTACATAAATTAATAGCAAGTATTAATTCACCTGTCTTGTTTGAAACTAATTAGCAACTATCCCCTCGGTTTTCTCAGCAGCTACAAACATTCCTGAGAACATTTCACATAATCCATATATCCTTAGCTTCATTCTGATAAAGTGTGTTGTCTGGTAACTCACATCATCAACTATGCAATTCTTACCTCTCAAATGACTTTGAAAACTGAATTAGAAAGCTGGTCTTGTGATGCTTCACATCTCCTTTTCCATAAATAATCCCAAGAATATACCACTGCCTATGTGGGAAAGGTATTAGAAAATAACTTCATTATTTTCAATTTTTTATAGACTTTCAGATATCTAACACGTACAGACAGCTCCCAATGGACTACCAGTAACACGAGGCAGACTTCTTACAAAAGGCAGATCAAAATTTTAATACTACCAAGACGGCACAGGAAACAGAGTCAGTAGTTTTTGAGATTATAAATATAGCATGAAGCAGAAAGGAATTGATACTCTTTCCCTTCAAGTTCTGGAAAAATCATAATAGGAACAAGTATCCAAATACCAAAACAGTATCCATCACATTTAACTGAAGTGTTATTTCCAGGCAATACTTATCCTACAGGGACTACAAGTAGAAAAGAAAAAGTCACTAAGCTTTAAGAAAAGTCTTCTAAAATCCTTACTAAGTCTCCACAGCAAACAGTGTTGGATTTTTCCTTGTAATAATTCTTCTTCACAAGCTTCTAACAGGTCTAACTACAGTGAGTACTCTGCAGCTTTTCAATTTCTACCTCTCTTCCACAATGACTTAGCTAACAAAGTAATTCAGTATAAATTCACAGTTTCATTGTAAAAAATCTAAAGATAGTCCATCTCACCTTTAGGGAGGTCAGAGACACAGAAAGCATCTAGTAAAGCCTGTAACTCTCTAGCACCTTCACTTTCTTTCCACCATCACAAAAATATTCCATTACACCTTTACACAGCAACAAGCCTATTCTTAATAATAGCCAATGATTTAGTAATTCCTAGCAACCAATTAAAACTTGCTGGGAAAACAATTTCCCACAGCGGCTTACCCCACTTTCAGACAAACAATGCAGCAGGATGTCTAGAAGGATAGGTTTCATAAGGCAACTAACAACTAACATCAAGACCTTTTATGAAACAGTCTGAAGTTGTGGGCCCCAGGCACTCAGATGGTGACCCAACACAGCAGTAGTTACTTAGTGCGTGTGTAGTGCCAGCCACCCTGCAAAATACTCAAAACTTCTGATTCATTGTTTGGAATTGCTTGTTACACAACATAATTAACATACACATGCAAAAACGTGAGTCAGGAGCTGAAACAACCACCCTTACAAGGAAAGGCTACCAAGACCAACAGGATTTAACTTAAACACCTAACCTAAGGTGCAAAGGTGTTTACATTCTTCATATACCAGCAGGATATTAGCATGGGTCTGTAAGAGATGAGACGTAACAGGATAAATTTAAGAAAAACCAAAAAGTTTAGGCTTAACATTAAGAAAACATCCTGAGAGTCAGAACTGCTGACCCACGTCCCCAGGGGAAGGATTGGAGGCTGCAGCTCTTGAAGTTTAAACAAAGATTGGACAAGACTCCTGGCTGCTACACTGCCAAGAAAACATGCTCCACAGAGCTAAGCTTTTCTCAAACCAGCCGGAGGGCAAGGCAACAATAAATGGGACTTGAATATAAAGAGGACTGCACGAAGTGGTTTGTTCAGCCTGTCTGCACTGAGGACTGCACCTCACCATGCAGACGTGTTGCTGTGGGGCAGCAAAGCAATCCCAGGCAGCTATTCCACCCTTATGTCTCTCCTGCAGTAGATCCTGATGGATGCTATGGTGTACAGTTGCATGTGAGGACAACTAGCTCACACCAGCTCAGGTACCCGCTACTCTTTTCCAGGACAAAATGTGTTACTTCAGTCTGGTGCAGGATGCAGCTTTTCCTGAAAAATGGGTATTCCCTGCAGCAGGTCGCATTTCAGCGTGGAAGAATGTAGCACAAAGAGATCACAAATGCATGTGTGACAGAAGGCTGCAGTAGAAGACCTAAATCGAGACAAAAATATCGGAAACTGGGGGGAAGCTTCCTGATCCACAAACCTGGAATGGGATACAGGTAGAACAAATGCACTTTGGAGATACCTACTACCAGGAGCTAGAAAATAGGTCTGTGAGCCCCAGTGCAGCAAAAACAAACTATTTATGAGGATCTGGAGCCAAAAAAATAGATTTAGTTTTTGAGGCAGGGGAACATTACATGTCTTGCTGTTAGCCACAGCCACATGTCAGCCAGTTGGATTTTAACTATCAACCCACCCCATTCAACTTGTACCACCTCCACTAAACAGATGTGCCCTGTGTGCATTTCCTATAGCTGAGTGATGGCAGTACTATTTCATGCTACTTTCTGAAGGGAGGTTCAAGTGAACATTTCAGAAGCCATAATCTAGATGATCTAGAAGCATCTTTTTCCACAGCTGAATTCCATTATTTAATGCAACTATATTTGTACAGTTACAGACCTTCAGTGGAGATCTTAAAAAATAAAACTATTCACCAAATGTGAGAACTTCTAAAGTATGGTATGATAAAAGATGTTATGTTTCTGATGGCACAGTCCTGCCACTCTCATACTCTCACAGCAAGTCCCATGACCCTACTACACATATAAGAGAGTCACAAATGCTAAAAGCAGCATGGATCCTTCACACACTGACAATATAAAATATGAAGGGACAGATTTAAACTTCAGACTGAATAATACTAAACTGTGCACTTCGATGCCTTCAAGTCAGATCTCTTGCTCAGGAACATGAAACAGCAAACCCCATAAGGCTTTGACTCCCCGTGCAGCAAATGGAAACACACCAAAGTGGGAATGATGCCAGAAATCTCTCCTCTCACACATTCAGCAGCTGATTTGCAGCCCTGTAAATGGATACCTTCAGGCATCAGACACATGCTTGGACCTTTCTTCCTCCTCTCCTCACATGCACTCTTCAGGCATCAAATTCAGTATCACATAAGATGTCAGCGGTTGCTACACCTGCAAAGGCTGTCCTTCATTTTGCTCCTCATCTTCCCAGCCCTCCTCTCATCCACAGAGATTCAGCCCCAATGCTTTCTTTCTTCCCCTCAACCCCTTTCCGTCACAGGATTCTGCCACCTACCCAGAGCATGCAAGCACCTATGGTCATTCCCATCAATCCTGTCGGAAGACCACTCTGTGCACGCTTTTCCTGTCTATGCTGTGCTATTTTGCATCAACCACATACTTGCAGGATGACCACCAGTTGCCGGGTAGTGTCAGGAGGAGATCATGCCTCAAACCCCCACCAGCTTTTACAAAACAAATGAGCCTGCTGAGCCTTTGTTCCCATCAGGTCAATGCAACTAGGAAAAAAAAAAAAAGAAGAAAAAACAAAAAACCCAACCAACCAACAACAACAAAAAACCAAAACAAACAAAAACACATACATACAACTCCCTCAAAAGAACACCTATAACTGATTGACATCCATTGCCTTAAAAAAATACTAAGAATCATATATGTCTAGATTACAGGAGGAAAGTTATCTCTGTTTTATCTCCCAGATGGATGACAGTATTCAAGAAAAGAACTTGTCTCCTCTTCTGTAAATATTAAGTTGTGACGCTCACCAGTGTACAATATAGGGTTTCATACATGCTACAGAGCATGCACTTTCAAGTTTCTTCAACCACTCTGGCTATGCAGAATTTCAGTAGACTAGCATGGATATACTGGATATTGCTGGCCCTAAAGGGAGTCTCAGTGGCCACAGAAAAATAATCCTCATAAACAGCTCACCTCACATCAAAACATTTAGTCAGTATTTAACTGAATGACAGTTTCTAGAGGGAAAAAAAAAGCAAAAGGGCATGAAAAAAAGTAAAAATGTTAACTTCACTTGCTCATCACAGTAATGTAAAGCACTTTTGACATCCTTTGTCAAACTTGGGACATTGGTGTTTGTGAGATTTCATAAGGAAAGCCTCTTTGTTATTTCTTGGTCAGACATCATACCAGCACTCAAACTGTCACCTTCCCCTGCAAAGAAACCATAAATAAATAAAGCACCCGAGCTTTGCACTTAGACCACAAAACACAAGGCTTGGAGCACAATTAAATGACAATTAATGAAGCAGCAGACACGAAAACGCAGTAAACAAGATCTCATCAACTTCATCCTTTGTGGCTGCAAACTCCACAGCAGCAATCAAAAATTACTTCTTCCTTGAAGATGATTTTTAATGGTTGAAAAGAGTTGTGGGTTTTTTACTGCTTTGAAGAAAAAACCTGTGCCAACTAATCTTTTTCCAAAGCTCTTCCCACTCAGTCAGACAAAACACACGACAAGCTCTGAGAAACAAGCAAGGAAACTTTGGTCTTGGTGGAGTCAGTACCAAAACAAGGCCACAAATCGCAAAGCATTTATATGATGAATTTGTGAGCAGAACTCAAAAATGACAACAAAACTGAGTTTATTTCTTCTCAAAATTTCCTGAAGCAAATACATTGGGGAAGGGTGGGAGGTTGCAAGATTAAGTTGTACTGTAAGAGAACTATTCCTTTTCAAACCACCTGCTCCCAGAAAAACTTACTGTCAAAAGGAAAAACATGACCATTAATAGAATTGCCTAAAATATTCAGACTTCTTTGATTTCTTGTAGTTTATTAACTTAAGACTTCCACTACATAAAGCTGTTCAATTTACAGAGGCACAGCTTTTGACACTGTTTAGCAAGGGATAAAACTAGACATAGAGAGTCTGCCACTTGCATCAGTATGGATGAGCTTCCACCAGTTCTGTGGACAGCAGGTAATGCTGCCTCACACAACACGCTGGTATTTAATAAAAAATAAAAGGGAAAACTTGCTTTAATAGGTTTGTTCCCTGAGAGTTTTACATTACTTCTGCTTACCTGAAGCACAAAAACGTCTATAATCCTGTCAGACCTGGAAAGCTCAAAAGCAAAACTAAACAAAGGAGCTGAACTTTTTCTCCTTTGAGATTTGCCATCATGCAGTTAAACTCACAATTTTGACTGATTAAATTCCTAAGAGCCTATAAAAGACCCCGAATGGGCAGAGGTGTCATAGAGCACCCTAAAGTAGCATTAAAACCTCTCAAAGATAGATCTAAAGATGCTTTATTATGGCCAAAGGAGTTTTGAACAGGAGTGAAGCAGGCTCAACTTCTACAGTCCTTGTGCAAAGGCTGGAACTAACACCATTTCTTCAGAATTAAACATATATGACCAGTCAGATCATTATAAGAGAGTTACACCAGTGCAACACCTTCAAATTTTTATAAAAGCTGATTCTTTGACAGAATGAGCTTAATATATATTCCCTAAAATCATTTCTAGGAGGAAAGAAACAAAATTATTTTGTCAAAAAAATTATCATAGGCTAGCAAATGGTTAAAAAAAGATTTGATAAAAGTAACCAGGATGCACCTAAATGTTTCAAAAACCACTAAACCAATGCTTTGCCACTGTCTTGCTTTTTCCAGCAGTTCCTCGATACATAAAAGCAAGTTTGGTTTTGAAACACAATTTGCTCAAAAGTAAATACAATTGCTGATGTGTTTAAGTGAAAAACACAGATTCGAATTACTTAATCAAGCACAACTTATCTATGTGCAGGCATAATAACGCAGAAGTTTTTTTGCTAAACACTAGCTAAATACTCATCACACCAATATCAGCATTCACCAGAAAAAAACATAACAGGAATGCTTTTATTAATATTAAAAATTACAACTTGATTTTTCATTGGATGGTGCTTTCACATATACACATATGTAAACCCTCACAAATGTACCAGCCACAAAAAAGTAAAACCTCACATAAAAACACTGATGAAGGAAAAAGCCCCCTTCATCAGATCCAGCAAGCCTACATAAATCTTATTTTAAAAACAAACAAACAAGCAAAACAAAACAACAAGAAAACCAACCCCAAAAGTCTGCCAAAATACATTCAGGCTGACTGCAAAAAATCTGGAAGTCCATACTGTCTGTAGTCTGGTAGAGAAGACAAATTTAATTTGACCTAGCTGATTTACAGGGTCCCAAGAAGACTGGGAGACACTAACTAGAAATACTGTTTTCTACAACAACAAGGAAAAAGTTGGAAAGTTAAGGCAAAAAGAAGAGCAGACAATTGATGGGAGACTACAAAGGCATCAAAGACATGGGTGGGAGAGGTAAGTAAGAACTACAAATCACATTCAAGTTGGTTGTCATCTGCAATTCAGGCTTTCTTTTTTTCCCTTTTTAATTTACTTCAGAGGTTTTTTCCAAGTCTTAACCCATTCATACCTCAAAAATGGGCTGTTTGACATGTGGAAGTCAAGTACACACAAGCGAACACACAGACAAACATTTATTTCAATAATCTTAAAAAACGAACGAAATGGCACTTGCAAAAGCTATTAGACTTCAGTAACCTAAATTAACGCACATCCCTGCTTGCTGTTACATATAGAGGCTTCTGAAAATCTAAAACAAGTACACAGAAGATGCCAAACAAAGGATCTAAGACAGCACTTAAGCCAGATTAATCTACATAATGGGAGTCACGGGGCTCTGACTGATACTGAGCTGATTGGCAGGAGTGTAAGCTTTCTAATAACTTATGTCCCACCTTCTGAAGTTTTATGGCATTTATAAAGGAAGAAAAATGAAAACACCATACATCAGATCTAGCAAAGAACCACATGTATTCAGTTTAAAGCAAAAGAGGAAAGACAGAATACTGGGTACTGAAATGAAGTGATTTTTAACCTCCATCTCTTTCATAGAGCTCAGGGAAGACTCTTTGTATCCTACAATAGTAGCTAATCCGCCTCTGTACAGGTGTATACAATCAAGTAAGTCAGAACTCCATCAAAAGTGCAGAAACCTACATGGGTGACTTGTCAGTCACTGGCAAAATCTCATTCAGTTGCCACTGTAAGTAAAATCTTTGGACCCTAGCAGTATAAATAAGTATTGGGATCAAAAATATGCTTACTGCTAACTTCAACAAACTTACCTGAATACAGAAAAACTTTCGCAATTTTCGTAAAACATCACTGGAAACTACAGTATGATATTGTAAAACGTACAAAACCAACAAAATTCAAAATGCAACCACCTAAATTGATGAGTATAGTTGCAAAGAGCATACAGAATCATCTTGCATCATTTCTATTTATATGAAAATATGAAATTATTTCATTCGACAGGTTTTTTTATCTTTTTCCCTTCTTTTTTGGCCCAATATGGTGAACAAGTGCTAACCAAAGACAGTGCATAAAATTAACATCTGTAACTCAGGCAGAATATTTTGAAAAAATTCATTTCCATAAAAGAATCAATACCATTAGGCAGGAGTGCATTTTACATCCTATGCAATGGCCAACAGCCATTACAATATTGTTTTTCCATGAATATGCATCTTGTGTTAAGATCACCTTTTTGGTTCCTCCTTCATTCTTAGCACATTCTGTTGCAAAGCTGCAAGTTCAAATTTGTCAGACAAAATGCTTCACTTACTTCTTAAGATTGCTCATTTCATGCTACGCTGGAAATGATTATGTTGTTAACATAAGGAAGGCTGCAACTTCATTATCAGGTTTAAGTATTTGCCTTTCAGTTGCCTAAATGACAGGCAATTTGATTTTTGTAAAAGAACACAACCGCTCTTGAAATTAGGCCCAAGCTGAAGAGATGCTAGAATTCCCTCAACTAAGGTTAATGCTATCAAAGCGTAGCAGCAACACTGACAACCAGTAACCTTTCCCTCTTCAGAGCACTGGTCAGCGATTATTTAAAAAAAAAGGAAAAAAAGCTATTTTCTCTCCTTGAACTGAGCATTTCTTATTTCTTCTCCTTCCTATCAAAAAACATCTAACAAGATTTACATTGCACTGCAGAGTAATCACCTGTTATCACTATTTCAGTCACTATTTTCCTGCTGGGAACAAGAGTCTGTTTGTACAAAAGCAGGATGAGGAGTACCAGTTTATTCCTCTTGTACTAGTAGAAGTGGGAGAGGTATTACTCCTACCTCTCCTTTAGCTGAGGCTCCTCCTCACCAGACAATTGCTGAGTCTACCATTTCCCTGTGCATCTCTAACTCACTAACATACTGAGTACTTTAGTTCCAGAAGGTCTTTGGTTTGGGGTTTGGTTTTTTGGGTTTTTTTTTCATTACAGCCAGAAACTGGGTGAGCCATGGCACTACTTCTAGTGATGAGTCCTCTACAGCCACGTTGATATCGAAGCCTACAAATTAACACTGATAGAATATTAAATAACTACAAGCAGTTAAAAGCAGCACAAAAAAAGAGAATTAAATAATACAAGTAATCCCAGTAGGGACATATTTTTCATCCCTTGAAAGGATACTCATTTCTCCTATACATTTTTATATCCTGCAGTTCAAGATGTCAGGTTTTCTACACATCAGCAGACTGAAAACACTGCCATTTTATATTGCTATACTTGATACATAGAGAGAATTTAAATATTTGCACACTAAAAGTAACAATTTTCTCAATAACACCATGGTCTTTAAAGAGTGCATTATTTAAAAATTGTCTGGTCTGGTAAACCAATACTTAAGTAGAATGAATGAAAGCTCATATATTAGTTACTGTTTTCAAGCACTTAGGAAAATCCATGTTACTGTATCAGTCTACCAACCAAACTGCAGCAATCTAACAACCAAAATATCTCTGGAAAAAAAGCCACTTTTGTCTAACATTTGTTGCAAACACATAATTTATTTGCATATTTAAAGAATTTCAGTCCTCCAGTATTACGTGATAAACTACATAGCACAATTAAAGCTAGTTAGCACACAGGCAGAACTTCTCCTATGCAGAAGTTTTCCTCTTGCTATTCTGCCATCAACCCAACAGCATATTCCAGAACAAGAACTGCCTGAAAATTTAAAACACAGCTTGGAAAACACTCCGTAACACAGTCGCACAGAACTAACTATTTCCAATCAACATTCCTGGTCAGTTTTTTCACTTTGCAGAGGCTGGTACCTGAAAGACTACCAGCCCCTTTGGAGAATCCCAAGCATTCCCACCCTCTACTTACCCACTGTGCAGCACTAACCCTTGGAAGCTGCTGGGACTTGGTGTGCATCAAACCACTTCCACGGGTGTGAAACTGCTCTCTAGGACATGAGCAAGAGCCTGAGCCTTTCACCAGCAAAGGTTACCGCACAGTCAGGATCTTTTAAGTAGATAAGGCAGACCCTCAGAAAACATTTGAGCAAGAACGTTTTAGAGTGAGGGGGAAAAAGGAAAATTAGAAGAAAGGGGGCTGGGGGAAGCCCTAGACAGCAGATTAGCAAAATAATACTCAATTCCCTCAAGACTGTGTGACAAGCATATTCAGTTTAGCAACCAGTCAGCTATGTGTATAAACCTGTTTTTTTAACATCTTCCTACAGCTCTAATTAAAACACATGGAGACATTAACAACACGATATTATGTTCACCATTCAATTCAATAAGCAAGAAATACAGCTCTATAATCCAATGCTGTAACAGGTGTACTTTAAAGAAGGAAAGCACTCCAAAGTTTTCAAACAAAGTTTAACAAACTAAGGCAAGTATCCCAACATTTAATCCAGGAGAAAGTTATAACAAATAGCATCAGCAGTCACGAGCTTATCCTCCCACCTTCTCCGGCTCCTCTGAAGAGGGCGACTTAGCAAGTGCCAGTGGAGCCTCCACAGTCATGCTCACAGCTCAGGGTCTCTTCCATTTCTTTAAATCCAAGTAAAGCTTGCATTACAGCTCTACAAATGCAGGAGCCTTCTTTAGGTCAAACACCACACATCCCAGACTGCTCTAATCCCCAAATTCCTGGTATCCTACACACTGAAATAAAATTTTAACTGCTGAAAAAAGTTCAGATGCCATCTAGAAAAGTGACTTGGAAGAAAATAAATATGAAAGCGTGAACGGGCCAGGGAAACAGGGAGGTACTTGGTAATTACATCATCAGCATCTTTCCACAGAAGGCAACACTCAGACTACCACACTACACTTCTGAAACTTATTCCCAAGATACCTTCTTGTAGACAAAATAAGTTGAAGTATCAATAAAAACAGTATCAATAGATACGCTTTCTAGAGATTCTGAACATCAGATGTGCAGCTGTAGCTAGAAGATACTACAAAGAAAAGTAATTTTGAAGTGACAAATGTAATTAAACAATCAACATGAATAAACACAAAAGAAATCAATTCTCACACTTTTTATTAGCAGCATTAAAGGAAAATCATCTGTGTGCTAAAATGCAAAATTTCATACAGTTGTCTCACTTTTCAGAAGTGCCAGTAAGCCCTACAGATCTCCATCCTCTCCCACTCCCACTGACCCAGCCTCTGCCAGCACAAAACCTGATGGGGCCCTGACATAACATTTTGTACATCAGCTCTTCAAGATGCAAATAGCATCTGTTGGCTTCCATTACATAAATATCCCTGATAAGAGCTATTATTAACTTCTTAGTTTCCATTTTAAGTAAAGTATGTAAAAATTGTATTTATGTCTCCAATTACACGAAGTCCCAAGTGTTAGAGGCACTTCAAATCTTCAGAAAAGAGAAATACCATGTGATTTCGGAGGAAGGGTTCCCCTCTCCATAGAATTCAAAAGCCCCCACACGCACTTAGCTGTAGCTCCCACAAAAATCGTAGGAGTGGAGAGAGATTAGGCAGCACATGCAAATAGCAAGCCCTGGCTCAGTCCATTTCTGTCTATAATGTAAGAATTCACCAATCAAAATGCAACACCACCACTGATCTTGACGAAACAGCAAGTTTCTTGTTATAAAACGCATTGAGAGAATGATACCCATACTTAATAAAATACTAACTTTTAAATTTCAGTTGAAAACAACATTCTTTGCTACTAAATTGCCTGGTATTTTCTGAAAAGCGGGCATTAACACTGTACTACCAAACCTACTTGGCTAATAGCCCCCCAAAACACATACCAACTTCCAAAGGTGACTTTCTGGGACTAAAGGAGAAAGACAAACCACAGAAATAGACGTTTACATGACATTTTCATCCAGGGATCACAAAAGATGCACTACAGAAATGGGTACACATTCATTTTCCAGACACATTTCATGTCTTGCCAAGCTAACCGAAGATGCCCAGACACCATGACACACTCCTCACCCACTGGGGTACAATGGTCAGAAATTAATTTCAAAGACTGAAATAAGCTACCTAACAGACCACAGGGTATCAATTTTAAACTCAAGGCAGTTTGTACAGGGTTTAAGTTCACTTCTCACCAGCAGGTCTAATAAATGCTGCCATTTCCTCTGTGGCCTTGGACACTTGTTGTCACACCAGCCATGTTCAGGTCACCAGTCAAGACACCCTCCAGGCCAGATGCAGCAAGCTTTTTGGGGAAATGCTCTGCAGGACTCAGCACGTGGTAGCTACTACAGGGACCATACACATGCACGCCTGCCCATATAAGCATATATAAAACTGTACAGGTAAAAATACTCAATTGTAGCTAAGAAGCCTTTGTAAATTCTTCTCCATAAGCAAATCACCCAATCCTATGAAAACAACGTGTATATTAAAAATCGAAACAAAAAGCCCACAACAATCTCAGGTATCCCCATAAACCCCAAACTTCCTGATTTTCTGTTGCTGAGAGGAAGTCCACAGAATGGCAGAAGAGGAAAAAGCTGGGTTTATTCTAACACTACACTGAGATCCTCTGTCCCAGGCTTTTACATTCACAGTGGATTTTCATGGTTTTAATGAGATTCCAAATGAACGTGCATCCTTGCCAATAAATGCCACTGCATATGTTCCTGCATCAGCTCTCTAGCAAACCTTTGCGGGTATCTGCTACACGTACATAAGCAAATAAAACAAAAAAAGACCTACAGTGTGACCCAACTCAGAGGAATTTTTCCTGCTGGCAGAGAGACGAAGGCCTGTTCTGTAAAAGGAACTTGGAAAGAGGAAACATCAAACGAAGGATAGGTAATAGAAACAGTTCTTATTATTTTGATTACATTTACTGCATTTAAAGTCCAAGTTTTGTAAAGAAAGCTTTCTTCTCCTCTTCTTTGCAATAAAAACAGGGCATGTCACGTCTAGTCTGGAAAGAGGTCAGAAGTTCAGTTTAATAAAAAAAAACCACAAAAGCCAACACAAACTTTGGATCCTAAAAGTACTAACTTGCTTTTAATTTGAAAAGGTACTTCCTTAACTAAAGCAACTTCAAATTGCATTTTCTCCCTTTGGAAAGTGCAGGTGAAGGCTCTTCTGATGTCTCCTTAAGGAACCGTGGCAAACTTGAAAGTTACACAAACATGCCTTCATCCAGGTTGTCCTTTCCTCTCTAACCTCATCTCACCCTCGCACTTTCACGTTAGGTCTCTAACCATCACTAAGATAGGGTCTCGCTGTGTAGAGATGAGCAGGTGTGCTCGAGATGCTCTACAGAACAGCCCACAACAAGCACCAACCTGACGTAAAAAGTTGGCTGCTGATGAAACATTTTGTATGCACCAGGACAAAACAGAGTTCTCTTAATCTTTCAGTTTTAGGGCAAAGGCTCGCTTACGTTAAGAAAGAGGCACAACAGTTTTCAAGGATCTAGAGTATCTTAATCACAGGTTTTCTAACCACAACTGGATGCTGCCTTCTGCATCCCTTTTCTCCTGGACAGGATAAAAAAAATACGGAGCTTTACAGTAACAATGCTAATTTAGTGATATTTTAATTAAAGTACATAGCCACTGCCTAACAATTCGCAAAAAATAGCTGAACTCCTCAAATAACTACAAATGCTTTTCACAAAATAACTGTAGTTTTTTTACAAAAAAAGGGGGGGGGGGAAAGCTGTGTTTGTTCACCTGCTAAGACGTATTTTAGGGTGCCCTGTGCCCAATTCTCCCAGTAATCGTTCACACTATGACTCGCAGGTGTTACTGAAGCTGCAACCCCGGCCGCTGCACACCGGCGGAACGAGGCCATGCCTTCGCAGAGAGATGAGCGGCATTCCAGCGAGG
Organism: Sclerurus mexicanus; assembly: GCA_013396755.1. Taxonomy (NCBI): domain Eukaryota; kingdom Metazoa; phylum Chordata; class Aves; order Passeriformes; family Furnariidae; genus Sclerurus; species Sclerurus mexicanus. The sequence goes on from VWZF01002844.1 coordinate 509,908, forward strand.
TCTGGTTCGGAGAGCGAACTCCGGGACGTTCCCGCTCCCGTGGCCGCAGGCACCGGGGCGCTGGGGCGCCATCCGCACACAACTTACCTCGGCAGCGCGGCGGGCCGGGCCGGGCGGGCTGCGCTAGCGCTTCATTGTCAAACTCAGTTCTAGCAAGTTCCTCGACACACCGGCGGAGCGGTGCTCGGC
>VWZF01002844.1:510560-533641 GCA_013396755.1 Sclerurus mexicanus
GCTGCTCAGCCTGGGGAGCAGGAGGCTCAGCGGTGACCTTCTCGCTCTCTGCAACCACCTGAAAGGAGGGGGTAGCCACGTGGGGTCGGTCTCTTCTCCGAGGCAGCCAGTGACAGGATCAGAGGACATAGCCTTAAGCTGCGCCGTGGGAGGTTTAGGCTGGCCCTCAGGAGGGATTTCTTCACAGAAAGGGTGACTAGATACTGGAATGGGCTGCCCAGGGAGGTGGGGGAGTCACCGCCCCTGGAGGTGTTTAAGGAAAGACTGGACATTGCATTTAGTCTCATGGTCTGGTTACGTGACCGTGTTTAGTCATAGGCTGGACTTGAGGATCCCAGGGTTCTTTTCCAACCTAATCGAGTCTGTGAAGGCGCTGGAGAGAAAGGCCGCAATGCCAGCCTTTCCAATGGGCATCAGGGCCGAGGAGAGCGAACCACGCCCAGACCTGGGTGAGGCAGGAGCTGGCTCCTGCCACTCCCAGGTGTTACTTCTCCCTTCGAGCTGCCCGACACAGATGAGCCAAGGGGCAGTGCCTGGCCTGCATCCCTGAAGCCACCAGCTAACCAAGATCCAATTCTGGGCTGGGCAGCTGGCAGCAGGGGCAGAGATGGCTGGGCGCCTCACCACATCCCTCCTGCTGTCCAGCAGCTTCTGAGGGCACAGCACACCCATCTCTGCCCAGTCCACTCTTAAACTGAGAACACTTTGTGTAGGTGGCACAACTTTTAAAATGATGAGCATGAAGTTTACCTTAAGGCAGTGTTTAGCCAGCCATTGGTGTTAATCATTTGGCCCAAGACACAGTTCCTCACTGAAACAACATTTGATACAAAGCACAGTAGGCAGCATCAGAATAAAGGAAAAATTCGGCAAACCTCCGTTACTACACCCACACCAACACTCATTTCTTATACTGCTATTACCAAGTATCACTTGTGTCAAACACACTAGAAACCCCTTTTGCCTTCCTTAGCAGAAAACTGCTGCAAAGAGACTTAGCTGCAGATCACCCTTCGGCTGCTGCAGCCCCATTCCTCCATGCACACAGTAACTGGGGCATGGAAGAGCTATGGAAACGCAGCAGAGAAAAAGGTGCTCTCTCTAGGCCAGGCACAGAGAAGAAACAATAAGATTATAATAAGGACTACAAAGGAAAAAGAATAAAGAGATGAGCAGCCAGCATGGCAGGGACACTTTGGCATGCCTGAGCTGCACTTCTGTAGTGTTTCCAGACAGCAGCCATAAGATGAGGAGAAACAGATCATAAGAAAGGAGGCACTGTTTCAGGCCAATGTTCCATCTAGCTCAACCTAGCCTCCTACCTGCTCTACCAAGTCATGGGCCCCCTGCATTGACTTCCTCCCTCCAAGTGGGAATACACAGTAATATGCTTCCCCCCAATACTCTACAGGCCTCCAACTATTTAATCAGATTTTCCAAGCAGGATGTGATGCATCTGCTTAGTAACCCTCAACAGGTCACTTCTCCAAGTATTTGTCCAAGTCAGCTTTCAATGAATCCATGTCAGCTTCTGCCTGTAAATTACTGCTGGCATGGACTTCCCTACATCTACTACATGCTGCAAAAAGAAAAAAAAGTAGAATCTTTTTTCTTTTTAATAACTGGTTACTATTCCTGAGTGTGATATGAAGTGTAGCTTTCTACAAATGCAGTTAGACCACAACCAAACAGCAGCACTGACATGTATGACTTCCTTCACACACCAGCAATCACCTCATTTGCCTTCCGTTCATTAATATTTACCTGCCAGGAAAGCACTCTGAGCAGCTTCAGAAAACCACAATATCGAGTAAAACACCAAGAATCCTCCTCTTGCCACTGCCACTTTTTGAAATCCTCTATATTAAACTCAGTGGATTAGGCAGCAGGGCAGGAAACACTGATTTTTAGATGAGATCTGAAGTCCAAAATGAAGGGAATTTAGAGTGATAAAACCAAGTTCATGGTCTAAAGTCCTGTTATCTATACAAAAAAGAAGTAAAGTCCAATTGATTTAAACTAAACAAAACCCATTTTCAAGTACCAATATCTTTATTCAGATTTTAAAACAATTTCTATTTTTTGTGTGTCCATGAAACCTGGTAAGTAGAGTTCATGCATATGTATATGTGTATATATATAGTGTTTAAAGTCTCCAATATTCTGAAGAACAATAAGGAATATATATTCCCATCAGTGAAGGAAACATTCCTATGAAAAATTTCCTGCCAGATTATATATGAATGACCTCATCAGGAGCAGATGCAGCCCAACCCAGAAAGGTGTTTAGCAGCTATCTTCGTTACCCTTGCCTGGCATCACACACACCACCCTTCACTGGCTGTCACATGTCAGGAGAAGGTGACACCCAAGCCTCTAATTCTATAGTAAATCCACAGCTGTACATGGTGGGCGCATAGCCAAAAGATAAGTGACATAGGAAAACCCGTGGCAGAAAGTCTGCAGAGCTACGAGTTTCAATAAATGCTTAATTTTGCTGTGCATTTCTATTGGAACATGAAGAAAGATGAATTAATAGGAAGCAGAGTGTACACTTATGTTCTTTTTAAAGACATATGCAACACAGTTTCCACATTTGCTCTCAAAAGGATGAACTACAGATACTCATATGCACCTGGAGAATATAACAAATTTACAAAGCCAGATGTTAACATGTTGATAAAATATAGCACCAACAGGAAGTCTTCCCAAGGGCAGAATGCTCTGGAAAGTAGAAGAGGTATGATCAGGGTAAAATAATATATATACCTACACCATACCCAAGCTGAACCAAGTCCTTATTCAGCCATACACAAAAGCTGCCTGTGGTATATTAGGATATTAAGAAAGTTACACTGAAATAGAGTTTAACATTTGTGAAGTAGGGTCATACAGAGTTTAACATGGATCTGAGCCACAAAAGAAGCATCTCTAAGTGAAATATCTAGAAGTATTTCAGGGAATTTCAACTAGAAAAAGAAAAAAAAATTCTACTACATCTGCTATCAATGATCAGATGCCAGAAAATCAAAAGACAACAAATACACCATAGTATCATAGAGGAGTAGTGGGGGGACATAAGCACTTGAAAGGCTTAGGAGGTTAATTCACACACCTTACCTCCACATCTTTGTGGTGTTGCCAGCCTGCATGTAGAAGCCTCCATGGCCAGTGATTCTAGTTGACCCTGATAAAATACACAGACACCAAACCCTGGTATACCACCTTTCTTTGAAATGTGCAGATGATGCATAAAACTTCATCAGCAGAGCAGATACCACTGAGGAAACCTTGATACAACGTCCTTGAAACCAGAACAAGCATTGGCAGCTACTGGCGAGAGACAGAAATGCTCAACTCCCTTATTTCCCTTTCACAGTGAGCAAAATTATTGAAGTGTTACCAAAAAGCACAAACACACATCTGCAAACAAGAATGCTAATTATCACCGTGGAGAAATCTTCTTCCGTGGAAAAAAATGCAAAGCAGAATCTCAAATAAGGATTAAAAGTGTTTCTTATACTCACTATTAGAAATAGAAGCAAAGAGCACTCAGAGTTTCAAAAGATTGTCTTTAACACTGAATCCAGTCCTTTAGCACCTGTTGGGGCAGCTATCAAAAGATGCCCTCAGGTCATAGCACAGCCCTTCCATTTAATCTCCAGGACCCTTTGAAAAAAAAACCCTTAAGTGTTTTTCTTTTTTTTTTTTTATGGAGACATTTCAGAAATGGGGGGGAAGTTTTCCCCTCATAAAAAGATTAGCACCTTCAGAAAAAAAAAAAAAAAAAAAGTACTTCCAGAATCATGAACCATTTACGCTCTGAAGAGCAAAATGTGCCAGCTTCACTTCCCAGGATTTGACAAGTTCAAAGTTCTCTGCTTAGAGAGATCTAAGAGTGCTTAAATTTATCTTTCTCCTTCTAAGACAGTTGCACAGAATGGAGAGGGCTGTCAGTAGCTTTCAAAACTGATTAGTATTATACTTCTGTACCTTAAATGCATGGAAATAAGTACCTAACCAAAAAAGAATGAGAGAATACATCTTATGCTTGTATTAATGAGGAAACAAACTGTATCTTGCCTAAAAGGCCTGGAGAGTTAAGATGCCTCAATGGTGCTATACATGCAGTTTGGGGGAAACATCACCTCCAGCAGACAGCATGCATGTACGTAAAGGGCGGTAGGGCTGCTGCTCCCTTCAGTGCTCAGAAATCACAGCTCAGCGGTCACTCCACTTTTCCTCATCCCCAAAAAGTGAAAGTGTGGATTCCTCATGACTCTGTGAACTGGGACTTCATCACCACAATACTTGTGATAAAATGGAGGTGGAAAATCAGAGAGACACATACCACTGTCATCCAGACACAGAGTCCTTTGAGATCCCAGTATTACAGAGGTGCCTAGCCTTAAATTTAGCCTCATCATTTGGGTAGAATCTTTAATAGCACATTGCTTTCAGCCTTTGCAGGTTGGGAACATCAGACAAACACACATTTAAACACTGTCCAAGAGCCTCTTAACCTCACTGTAATTTCCTATCTATCAGCTTTACCTAATGTTTTAAGGACAAAGTTTCTACAGCTAGCTAACTTTCTACATACATTCCAGCAAAAGCATAGGAGTGAAATCCACATGTATTTCAAAGATCTCTTAAACCCTGGCCAGCACTGGCAATTTCAAAGCCTTGAGCAATCATCCAGAAAGAGGATGACTTGTACTTGACAGATGCTGGTCATGTTGCTCAATATACGTTCTGGGAAAGCACTCAGATACTCTCTCTGGTCATGAAATTGTACATAGCTGGGGATTATCACTAGATGCATTAAAAAAAAAAAAAAAGGAATGAGCAATTGAACATTTTTCTCTATGTACTCAGAAATCTTCAGAGCTTTTTTAAAAGCTTCTCTCACTTCCCCCTCTTTTCCTTCTTTCTTAAAAGCAGTGATGTGATGTCTATATGTGCATCAGGAAGACTCCGTGACTACAAGCACTGCCAGCTACAGTCTTGTGGCATCCAGGCATTCTGAAGACATGAAAGCTGTAAAAGGCATTATTCTATCAAACTGGACACACACCATTACTCTCAACCATTTAATCCTCCTGTACATCCTGCTTTTACCAGGTCCAATGCTTGCAAAGCTTTCCCATACATAGATGGTTGTGTTGAGAGACAGAACTCAGACTTGATAGCTTTAAGGAAAACTTCTAGGCTGGCAATACAGCAAATTATTGTTTCTCAGAAATTGTTATCCTCAGGAAATTACTATAGCTTGTACTGCAAGCTCTGCAATGTCCATGGAATGGGGTGGACCGCCAGAGCTAGCTACCTTCCAACACAGACTGCAGCAAAATGTAGTACTACAGCACACAGTTAAAGAAGTGCTATATCCAGTTGCACTATCCCATTTAAGTCCATGCATGCTAGAGACAATACTTAAAATTGGCACTTACATGTTTTGGATCAAATTTAAACATGCCTTGGAAGAGATGCTCATGCAGACCTCCAGAGACTTGTGTCACCCTTATGGATTTACAAGGCTTACTCAATAATTCAAAAAACAAATGGCACAAAAGTCCAAAGGAGTCAACATGGAACTTGACAGCAAAAGACCTAGAGTTTAGGAACTACTCAGGCAGGCACCTGGGCTGCTACTTTGTCTTAAGAGATTAATTTCACAATGATTTGCATTAAATCTTTAGGAAAAAAGCCTGGGAAATCAATGCCTTCTAGAAGACATTATCATCAACACTAATTTAAATTTGTGCAGAAAGATGAATTCTCTATGAATAAACCTAAATGCCTAAAACCCATCCTTTAAGAGAATACTCAGCTATAAAATTCCCACTCACACCTAAGCCAGTGTAACACATTTTTTGCCCCTATTAGTAAAAATGACTGAAGCACATATTTTGTAATAAAGAGTTTCAGTCTGCTTTTTGGAATTTAAAAAAAAAAAAATCTGTCAGTTATGTAAGTGCAGCCTGATATTTGGATTACTTTTAAAATCATGCATAAAATGCATAGATATTATATATGAGAAAAAAAAAAAGTGGGTGATTTCCTAGTAATTGGGGCACAGATACAAAGCCTCTGCATGTAAGTATTTGAGGATGTGATTGGTAAAAAGACTCAAGAGCAGCTTTACTATGACTTAAGACACTACACAAAAGAGATTACTAGGGAACTTGCATCCAACTGGGGTAACAGAAGGGTTTTTTTAAACTGTAAAATTCTACGATAATAGCTAAGGGTAACGCAAAAGCTTTGATTCATTAAAGCTTCACAATTTAACTCAATAGATTAAAAAGAAAATTATATTGATACATTACTTCATGTTCTTTCCAAACATTTACACTACATGAGGGTTACCCTAGACCATCTCTACTTAGAAGATTCTCATTTCTGACCAGTTTAAAGCCAAGTTTGGAAAATTATTAAATGTTTACCTGTTTTCAGATGTTACATGGGACACAAAAAGGAATTGCCCTCTAAATGAACAGTTCTGTAAGTATAACCACCACAACCTGTTTTTGCTGGGACCACATCCATGCATCTAGTACTCAAACAGGTAAACACAATTAAAAAGTACAAAACCTTTAGAAGTTTAAAAAAACAAAACAACAACAACAAAAAAAGAAACAACCACATGTACACAGAGATCAGGGAGAAGTCCTTTAACTGTCTGTATCCAGTAATGTCTGTACTTATATCTGTACAGCTAGATATATGAATACCTTCTTCTATATTTTAATAGGAAAACTGAAATGTAAAGTTACTCATATCCTCAGTGACTGAGAAAAAAATCCCTTCTGTCAAAAAAATCACCTTTTTTGAAGATGAATAACTATAGAGTTAATGTTTATTTTCAATTAGCTGTAAGTATCTAATTAAAGTCCTTGTTTAAACATGGAAATCAGTTTTTATACTTAATATAATTACATTGTGGTTTGCAATACACTATCATTTTAATAAGTCTTCCAGAATCCAGAGTTTAGATATTTGCCATGTTTATTATAAATCACATTCACAGTGCAACACGAATTACATAAAAAGCTATACAAATAACAAATACAAAGACTATATGAAATGTACAGAGATTACATGAAACACATACCATTCTTTAATGCATACAATACCTGACTCTTAGGATAAAAATGTTCTTAACACCTGTTAGCAAGAAATCAAAGTCAAAAGATAAATAACTGAATTGAGAAACTCCTTCATTCTTTAGGGGTTTTTAATTAAAAAATTCTTAATGTTTGTAAGCAGATTATGAACATTAAAAAAAAAGCTACACTGTGCATTTTCCTAGCATATAGACAAGTTTTTCCACTGTTTCAAGTTTAGATTAATTTTCAATTAATCATCCAGCAAAATAGTCACAGAAATCCATTTAGTACTTTGTTTACAGAGCAGGTCGATGATATAAAAAGTAAACTATAAACATAATCATGTGTCAGGGTGTACCTTTGGAAATATTGTATGTAAAAGTTTAGAGACTAACATAGTCAAATATCTGCACTGCTTAGATAAATTACATAATGACAGCTCTATAGCACATTACATAATTTTAATGTACTGTCCATACCACAATAATATATTCACTGTACGTGTCTAGATTAATTCTTGCAAATGTTAACTGATGAGTTGGACTAGTACTTTGGAGATCAAGCTAAAATTTTTAGCTCTTTTCACAGCCTCTCCTCACATATAATAAAAATAAAATAATCCTGGCTGGCTAAGTGCAAATAAGTGATAATTTCTGCTACCAGCTGGATTCTGCTGGTGGCTTGATTTTATCTCTGCCGAATAAAAACATTTCAGAGAAGTGGCATTTTTCTTACCTTCAGTACACCAACAGTTTAGTTTATTCAGGAGATAATCTTCCTTATTTAATCTATGCATAACTGTAACAAGAGATCCTAAGGACATATTCTGTATTTTAAACTAATAGCAAGCATTTGCCGAGTAGCAACAAAATGACAGTTCAGAACCTCTCTTGGGCATTACAGAATTATGAGTTTCTGAAGGACAGATTCTTTCATGTGCTAATTCCAAAAAAATTAGAGATGTGTTTTTAGCCACCCACTTCGGATCTCCAGAGGTGTGAAACTGATGAGTCAAGACGCATTTTCAGTTAAGATGTACAAGATTTTCCCTTTTGACACATGACCATAATGAGGAAATTGCTTTAGCACCTCAACACAGCCCAAATCCATTCAATGAATTGTAAAGGCTATGCAAACTGGCAAGCCACTATTTTAATTAGGAAATTTGGTTTCGTGAGTTTGCATGCACACTCTGTTCAAGTATTACAGAGGGCTTGTAAACCTGGACGTAAGTTTTAAGTTCACGTAGAAAAATCTGTAAGGATGCAATATGCAAAAATAAATCAATCGTGTATTTAATATCTGTATAGATTTGCATTCTAATATGCATTATTTAGCAATAAACATTCTTACTGATCACTATTCAAATGCATCACACAAAATGCTAGTAACACTTCTTCAGTCTGTTTTTAGAATTAATACAAAATAAACTCTACAGCACTTGGTAGCACTTTAGAGCCAAATTTTCAGTACTACTGAATGTAAAAGCCTTCTCTTGGGGTCTAGCAAGGAAAAGGGGTTTTGTAATGCCCTCAGAGCCCTTCTTTGACTACTGGTTACTGTATGTCCCTTCTAGCAAACAACAATGGTGCCAGAGATTTATTGCTCCAAGTCCAAGACAACCTTAGGTATATCCCATACATGACTTAGGAATGCCAGAGGCAGCTGTATCACCAGAGAACTTAAATGGACCTTAAAGCAGCTTCAGCAGAGCACTCATGCTCAGAATTCACCTCAAAGCAGAAAAGCCTGGCAAGTGCTCACTTACCAGAATGCCTTTGTAACAAGTCTCAGCATAAATGCTGCTGCAAACAACTTTATTCAAAAAGGATGCTGAAGCAGAGTAAGCTAAAGTCAAAAACCGCTTTTGAAAGCATGCTATAAGGACAACTCATTTCAGACTAAACTTTCAGAAAAAGTCAATGACTATAGCTTCCTTCCTGGACCCCCAGTGAAGACAAATTTGCATGTGGGAAATCTTGGAACGGCAAGTTTCAAATAAATACACTTTCTAAACAATGTGTCTGAGTTAAATGTAGCACTTACTACTTCAGCAAACTTAGATCAGCATTGCACTTTTAAAATAGGTGTAACCATTAGATGTTGTCAAGAAACATTCAAATGTTGATAGATGTTTAGAAATCTCTGTAAAAAAATTAGTAGAAAAGCTCAATTGTTTTTGGAGTTGAAACATAAGTTTCAAGCACAATGCACATGGGGAGCTATTCCATTTACTCCAGTTCAGGTAATATGGTATTAAAACCACAGTAGCTTTATAAAAGGGATATATGAAAAATACAAAACCAAATGACAAAAGTACTGTGATATTCAAGCCAAGTGACATTCAAGTGCCAAGACAAACTGTACATGACAACCTTCATATTAAACTTCACATTCCCATCTGCATGTCAGCAAAGTTGTAGAAATTGTCTACATCTTGAGAAGCTGATGCCTTGCTTTCCGATACAAAAACCTGTTTTGTTAAACAAGAAGACAGTTATGCATCACTAAAAACAATCTTTGCTCATTTGGAATCAGTAATGCTTATTTTTAGTTTTGCATTTCATGAGGGACACAACTCTGTTGGTTTCCATGGTGTGACAGAACAGTCCTAGAATTCTCTCAGCCCTGATGCACCCACTGTTCGTTGCCATTACCCTTTTCTAGCAGACATGCTAGCTGCATTAACCCTTGCCTTCTACTGACTAGAAGTTTGGGACTTGGTTATTCAGGGGTCACAGCTTCAGCTAGTGTCCATTTAGATGTATTTCGATTGGTAAAGTCAACCCTGTCCAGGAGAGTGGGGTTAAAATAAATACACAAAATCCTTAGACTAACACTAACAGAAAGGTGAAGTTTGTAAGAAAGACTCCCTTGTGCTATATTCCTCTCAAAAAAACTTAGTTGCTTCTTCAGCAGATAACTATTTTTTTAAAAATAACTTCAATCACATTTGCATTTTTCAAAGTTTATCAATGCATGTGAGAGTCCAAGCACTAGGACTGTCACCTTTATCAGCAGATAAACTACAATTGCCCTACACAATATGCAAACAGTTCAGTGTAACAGATAGCACTGTAGCTGTTCATCAGTTTCAATGTGCAAGCAATAAGCTCAATCAAAATATTGAGATGACTTATTACAGGATGACTATTTTTCAGAAACTTTCTCAAAACCATTGCCATTCAGAGAAATGGGCACAGCAAGGAAAGAGAAGGTGTGGTGTAAGGAAGCTACAGTGAAACAAGTTGACAGAATCAAAAAGAAAACTCTCTTTGAAGGAAAGCATTCTGCAGTATCCTACACAGCAGAAGTAAACATGGAAAAAAGTTGAAATCCCATCATATTATCTTTGCCACGATTTAATAGACAAGACATCAAAAAGCTAAGTGACTAAATCTAAGACCCTGGAGCAGAACTTTTCCGTACTATATTTAGAGAACTTGATGTTACTATTATGTGAAATAACAGCTTTAAATGGAAATCTTCTATTCTTCAATGAATATGGGGATTTAATACTCCCTTTCCTGGGACAATTTTCTTGTCACCAACAACTAACTTGACTTTTGAGAAAAAAAAAAAATGGAAACAACAGCAAAAAGATATTCAGATTTTACTACTCATGAACCTAAAAAGATTGTGTAGTATGTCAACACTACATCTTGACCATGAAGTATTTCAGACATTCTGTAATGTTTTCTGTCAACATAGCAATACATCAGCTTACCTTGGTCCCACTAAAAACTTCATTTATAGTGCTTTGACATCCTTCCACAGCACCATCTCCATTGAACTCCAAAGCAACCACTGGACCTAGAAAAGAGTTTCATCTAAAATCAATACTACTTTTAAGCTTGGCACCGAAACAGATTTCTGAACCCTTAGGGAATTGTGAAGCTTGCAAAAACCATAAAACACTTCTTGCTTGAGCAGCCCCATAATGATAAAGAATTAAAAACACTTAAACATATTTAAAAAATTTACAGTGTTATCTGAGAAAAAAAGTATCTGCCGTTTCATGCTCATTTTTTGCAGAGATATTGGCAGGATTCCACTATTAACTTCTTGAAAGGCAGCAATAGCACAAAAACGCTAAGGAGTGCAGGGCATCGTGGAAGTGAGTCAGACTATACTGCTCAAATAGTGAGCCATTTCACAGACATCTGGAGTAGGACTGAGTCATTCAGGCATTATTGCCTCAGTCCCAAGATAGCAAATTGCCTGAATTTTAGACTTCTTCTCACCCACTATTTGCACATCCCCTTTCTCTGGTTTCATTCTGAACATGGTATTTCCTCCCACAAAACTGCAAAATAGACCATAAACTAGACTGTCTTCTTACAAGTACAATGACTTTTGTCCTATTCTTGCAATGAACATCACAGAGCACTTATGTCACCATGAAAAAGCCTGCAAGCTGCTACCAAGTTTGGGAGTGTGTATTGATCTCTAACATATAACAGGTAACAAAATGTCAGTACTTCTGAAAGAAGAGACAAAACCCAGTTGCAGTCAGATCAATAGAAAGGCTTTTGAAATACTCTGACAGTACGCCAGTTATAAACAGGAATTTAACACTTGTCTGCTTTATGCACATCTATATTGATTTACTTAAATATTTATATAAAAAGTCTGAACAACTCCGTAGTTGGGCAACAATGGTGAAAAGTTAGAAACAGCCTAAGAGCACAAGCTTCTTTTGACCACTCCAGGCAGACCTGCATGTGCCACTGCTCCAGAGCTATGCAGTGGGACCACTAGAGGGGGAGCAGAGCCACAAAATACACATGAAATAGCCCATTTCTGATGCCTTCAGGAGTTTTCGCTGGTTTAGGGCCTTACTGAGGCTTCCAGAATTCATCTCAATGGGTTTTACAGTATGCCTTTGAAACACAGATTTCTCCTTCACTCCTCTTCCTTCTCCAGAACTCTCTAGTGACAGATTTCTATATCAAGAGGAGAAAGAGAACAACACAAACTCACCTTTCTCAAGCAGTGGAATGAATTCTGATGCACACTGCTGGAAAACTCGGCGAGCATCCTCTGGCTTCATTAAGACTTCTTTAGTTTGTACCAGCTGAAAACCTTTACCACTCATCTGTCACCAGAGAAAGAATTCACATAAAAAATGTTTCTAAGGCAGAGAGTTCAGCTTGATTACCCAGATTACACTGGAATATACCCATTCTTCCCATACACATTAAGCTACAGAGCAAAGGGACCCTTTTTGCTCTTTCCAAAGACCATTTGCTTTTTCTAAATTTCTGCTTATTTTCATTTCATTCATCCAGATTTTCAGCTCTGCCCTAATGCACCTAGAGGAACAAACGAGAACATTTTTGTTTTATATTATGGCTCAGGGTTGTGTGTTCTTCCCCACAATCCCTCAGAAGCTGAAACTAATGGGAGTTAAAAGCCTTCAGCATATGGAATCAAGCAGTTAGTTCTCATTAGTCTGCAATAGTTCAGTCAAGCATTGGCTCAACCTCTCATCTATTCACCGTTGAAGTTTTCCATTTTGGAAAAATAGTAACAAACTTTTCAAAACACATGCACACATCCCACCACCCCCCCCCTCCCCATCTTTTACTCTAATATGAAACTAAAAGTATGTGGAAAACGAGCAAATACATTTGTACTTACAAAGCATCCATTAATCTACAGAGGAGTAAGATTTCCACGAAATCTCACTAACTAGTCTTTTAGCATCTTCTTAATTTCTAAAGAACTACTAACACAGGAGAACATATCTCTTATTCTCTTTACTGTAGCTATTCCTTCTTCAGAAAAAATCCCAAACCATAAGCATCATTTTCTCCCTTCACTCAAGTAGCTGTTAGTAACTCAGTTCCACAAAAATCCAGCTGGGCAGTGGGGAGGCAAGGAAACACCATGCAGCTAAAAGCCCCCAAGGGAAAGGGCTCCACCAATTGTTTAGTTGATCATACAACACTGTGATCAGCAGCTTTTGCAGATACCTCTCCCAGATGTTGTAGTCCGTGGTTACTCGGCTACATGGCTACTCTGGCACTTCGGGGTGCTAAAAGCAGCCAGTCACATCCAGATTTTAGCCCCAGGACAGTACAAATTTACCCAAGCTTGGAAGCTGCTGCCTCACAGAGAGAAAAAAGAAGAAAAGAGACCACACCAGCTATTTAAGCAGTTAAAGAATTGAAGACAGCTGATCAGTTATGACAAACACTCCCTGCTCTTTCACTACATTTTAACATGTTATTTTTTTTTGAGTCTCTCTTAGTACTTGAAAAACTTTCAGGACAGACTTTCATTAGCTGTGGCTTTCGGGGCAATAAGCTAAAAAGTTAATCAGCTACATCCCTTTCACAAGGTCTGTCAAACACTTACTGATTTGACCAAGTTCATCAAATCAACTACACATTTTCTTCAGAAAGTCAATAGGCTACGCCGTAATGGAAAAAATATACCAGAACTGTTAGAGGACAGAGGTGCCACTCACAGGATGTCAGCTGTAAAGCACCTGACTGATCAAATGAGATTCAGTCTCTTATCTTGCTTTAAAGTTTTAAACAGTGCAGTTGATCAGTATGGTCAGTGGACAAACAGAGCCTCTGCGTTCCCCCTTCAGGGAGCATCAGAGACTGTCTAGAGAAAAGTTTAATTAGGAATTCAAAAAGCTGAATGAAGACAAAGGTTGCTTACCTCATCAATTAACTTCCTGGCATTTGCAGTTGTGTAGTCACCAGCAAAAAACACGGCCAAACATGATTCATCGCTGCTTTTCTGTCTCCGCCCTCGAGTTATTGGAATTATGCTCTTTGTAGCATCAGTAGAAATTCTGACAGCTTTCAGCTCCTCAGAGCTGGGCAGAGGAACATAATCTTGGACTACAGCAGTTTCAGGCAAAAGACCCCAGTTGTTTTCTCCTGACACAGGTGTAAAGTCATGGATGTTGCTCCATGTGTTATTGAAGATACTCAGACCAGCATCTTTAAATTGTAAAGCAAGCTCAGGATAATAGTACTGGAAACATCCAAATTTCATACCTGTTGAGGACTCAATAATGGGCTGGGTGGCACAGCACAAGAATACCTCCAGCTTTCTGCAGTCCCGAGTGCGAAACTGTTGGCAGGCAACTATGCATTTACAATCTTTGCAGTCACGGAAAAACACGCTGCCTTTTACTGGCCCTAAAAAGATTTGGCAGTTTACACAGTCATCAATAGTAATTGTAGCAGAATGGTCAAATATGTAGATACTACAGTTCTCACAGTCTTGAATGACAAATTGTTGCCCTGCTACTTTCCCAGGCAGTCGACCCACAGTTTCACTTTTAAGTCCGGAAAAAGTGTAATCTTTGGGGTCAATCTGAAGCAGAAAGAAAAAAAAAAAGAAGGTTAAAGTCTTCACATACAAAGAACATTAAAATGCTAAACGCCAATTGATTTGCGCTAATTGAAATACCACTGAATTGTGCAGGATAAACTGCCAGAAGACTCTTCAAAGAGAACTTGCTACTTCTGAAAGATCAGAAGTAGCAATTTTAGCTAAACTACCGGAATACCCAATACTGAGGTATAACAAAGAATTGAGACTACACTTCTGAGATGCTTCAGGGGAGAAAAATGAAAATTAAATCATTTTTTCCTTTCATAAAAAAAAGGGGGTGAGGAGAGCCAGTTTTTTGTGTGAACTCTGAACTGTTTCAAGAAGGATGATGGTTCTGGGTTTTAGTGTAGTAACTGTAATAAATAAATTGTCCAACATATAGATTCATAAAGCTGGAGATGCACAGTATTTCCTTTTCATATAGCTTTCTTGGTCATATTTTACCACACCTCGACATATTAAAAGGAAACATGGTTGCTGCCAAGCAGTATCTCTATTATGTTTGCAAACTACAGAGAACTCGCTTACCTGCACCACAGCATTTTCCTGTGTTAACAATGACAAGATTTTTGTGCTAACAACTATTATGAGATTGTTTTAGCTATGTCCAAGAAGCAAAAACTGGCAGTGGTAGTGCAGGGGGCATGTTTAGAGACCTCTCCTCTTCCACACTCCAGCATCCACCGCACTAGAGAGGAACACTTGGGAGAGGCTGTGGCTTTCCCTGGGGACTCTCCGTTGGGGAGCAGTGACTCAAGAGCCACACAACGCCCAAGATGGTATGTGATACAGGTGGAAAGCATGAATAATACAGCCCATGTTGTTGTAATACCAAAGGAATCTGAGCTGGCTCACTTCTAGTTATACCGAAGTCTCAAAACAACTACAATTCCTGGAGCAAATTCTACTCTGCCCTCTTGTGAAAGCTTATTAAAATAGCACTTGGAAGTATATAAGTACTGAAAGAGCCTGACACAAGACCACTTCACAAACCTACTATTTGATGATCAGCCTGAGGGCTTTAATATTTGCTGCCCCATAGTCAGTTATCATGCATTACAACAATTTCTGTGTAAGAAAATCCTCCCTCTCCCAGCATGTGAAACATTCACACGATATTTAGAAACCAGCAAAAGGCATAAACCAGGAGGGGCTAGTTCCAGACATTCACTAAACCAGCTCAGACTATGTAGCTTTTGACCAGAACAGCTAAAGGAAGCTAGAAGTCTCTTATCAACTGAAAATGTACTTCATTACATGCAATATATCTGACCTCCAGACAGGAAAGGAGGTTTGCAGATGATTAATCTTCCAAGTAAAATGGAAGTTGAGACAATTAAGATGGCTTCCTAGAATTCTCTCCTCACTAGTACACATCCACAAAAGTTGGTTGGAAAATTTTTAAAAAGAATTGGGATACTCAAATGATAAGGGACACAGTATGGAGGCTTAGTCACACAGTATGCTTAAGATTCAAACTATTCAAGGTCTTTAGCCTCATGTAATGTTACCTATTTGATCCATATACAAGATATTTACATTCATATTCTCTCACACCTGAAAAGACAAGTATCAAAATTGCTTTTGAACACATTCTTCCCCGGGAACTCCTAGAACATTTATGCATGTTTATGTTATCTGTATGTTGGAGTTTGTTTTTTTTAAATAACCCTGGGAGACAGGCTTACTGCCTTCAAAACAGGGCACAAAGGCAGAGTTACTTCTCTTCAGAAGGAGAAGTTCAATGTTCCAGGAACTTACAGCTTTTTTGAAAGTTGGAACCTAAGTGTGTCCTTCTAAATTGCTCTGCTCTATAAAGGCTCTGAAGCAGCACTAGCTCATCCTACACAACAGCCTTTGCAGATATATGTGACACTTCACCTTCACTTTGCATTTTTATTTAGGCCTAAGTGAAAGACACTGGTTAGTCAGCAAACTCACAGCTTACAGACAGTTTCAAAGAGAGTTCTTGAGAAACAAAGTTAAAGATAAAAAATCAGTTTATTATCAGATTCAGGAGCTTCATTTTATTTCCCTGACATGAGCTAAGAGTTCTGCCCTGACACAACTTCACAATGATAGGTGAAACTTGATGAAATAGATTTAACACTCTTCCCCCTCACTGGGTTACTGCCCTTGAGACAAGGGGGTAACCCAAAAGACCGTAGCAGATATGAATATTTCACTTCCCCTGGGTAAAAGAAACATGAAGAAAAAGAAACAGAGAAAGGCATGAAGGCAGAACTATGATTTTGAGGATGCATCCAACAGCTGTTAAGACGCTCACAGAATTATAGAATACTTTAGATTGGAAAAGACTTCTAAGTCCATCAAGTCCAACCATTAGCCTAACACTGCTGAGTCCATCACTAAACATGTCCACAAGTGCCACACTTACACATCTTTTAAATACCTCCAGGGATAGTGACAACCACTTCCCTGGGATGCCTGTTCCAGAGCTTGACAACTCTTTCCATGAAGAAATTTTTGCCAGTGTCGAATCTAAACTTCCCCTGGAGCACCTTGAGGCCTTTTCCTCTTGTCCTATCATTTGCTACTTGAGAGAAGACACCAACCCCCCATCTGGCTATAACCTTCTTTCAGGTGGTAGAGAGTGACAAGGTCCCCCTCTTGAGCCTCCTTTTCTCCAGGCTGAACAACACCAGCTTCCTCAGTCACTCCTCATAGGACTTGTCCTTCAGACCCTTTACCAGCATCATTGCCCTTCTCTGGACACGCTCCAGCACTCAGTGTCTTTCTTGAAGCGAGGGGCCCAGAACTAGACACAGGATTCGAGGTGTGGCCTCACCACCGCCAAGTACAGCTCATGGCACTAGTCCAGCTGGCCACACTATTTTTTTGATACAAGCCAGGATGCCATTGGCCTTCTTAGATCATGCTCACTATCTCTGACATCTTCAGGTATCATCAACAGGTTAATATTAAATCACTGCAACCACCTTCTTTCCCCTGATGATCAACACTGACTGCTTCTTAAGCTTTGTCTTAGCAGCAAAAAAAACCCAAAAAAAGGTAACATCTGCAGCCTCACACAACCATAATGAGGGCTATGTACATTTCTCTGCCCATTCAGCTGGTGCACCATTGGCTATAAAATCTTAAGCGGGTGGCAGGTCAGCACAAATCAACTACTTGATAACTCATCTATTTGTCCTTTGGATAAAATTTCAAAAAGCTTTGTCCAAATTCACTGATCTCACTCAGACAGATGCTTTACTCTCCAGCCCTTAACAGATTTTCAAATGTCTTTTTTTCCTCCAGGCTGGTATAAGTTCCAATGAAGACAGGATTCACAGAGGCAGCTTTTAGTACTTTCAGATGAATTTAAAGAGTTTTTGGAGTAGATAAGAATCATGCATTAATAGATATCAGCACAGCTCAGGAGCTGAAACCTTCTAACAGAAGTGACTATGCACAGGTTTAGGAATTACTCCATCGAATAACCTAAAATAACCAGATATGATGATGAAAAAGTTAGCCCTGCTTACCCAATATTCTTCTATCTCAAAACAGATACAGAAGTCTCATCTTTGGTTATCAGCAATTTCCATGGTAAGAAGTCTGTTACAAAGGACTAGAGGACAAATTATGAGGAGCAAGGATTTTAAAGAATAAAGAAAGGAGAGAAGTGAAGGCAAACGAGTTTGTCACGGTTGCTTTGAACCCTGGGACACCCTGTTGCAACAAGTGCAAGGTGTATTAAGCAGCTTTCCTTCCTGCAAACACTTGTCTTGCAAGAAGGTCAGAGGCTAGATGTGAAAGCTGCACATGACATACATGTCTTCAGCCACCATCATCCAGTTTACTGACACCAAAGCTAGGCAGCTCTCATTTCAAAGAAGACTTAGGAGTATTAGACCTTCACAGTTCTTAGTGATAACTGCGCCTAGAATCACCAAGGATCCAAACACCTTGAACTCTTTCTGGTATGACTTCATGTCTTGACAAGACTTTTTCACAGGGTCCATCAGGAAAGGAGCTTTAGTCAACAATGATACACCTCCACAAATATGAGAAGGTACTGCTGTTCTGAAGAGGTTACAGTTCTCCCATAGTTACCTGTGTCTAGGTTGATGAGAAAACAATAGTTCATAGAGTATTTCTAAATCACTTACACTAAGGTCTTCCCTTTTAAACACAATTCTCAAAAAATCATTCACTAAGTCACAACAGATGGCAGTTCAGTTGTGAACTTATACACAGTTGATGACATAAAAGAGTTGGCTGCTGACCCAGTGACATCAAAAGCTGCAGCTATAGGGCAGACACACAAACTTAAGAAGCTTTAAGCGTTATTTTTGTCAGCAGGGGAATTAACAGAAAGGAAACAAGAAAGAACAGTGCATTCCCAGGCCTGGACACTTCTGCAAATTCATACTTGCATGGGTTTGGTGCCCTGAAGTAGCGAGTTGCAACATCCTCTGGAGACTGCTTGTTGAAGCTACCCTCCAGCAGGTTTCGAGATTCTTGCGTAACAAGACAAAGTGGAAAGAGGAGTGCAGGTTCCAGTCACTAGCAAACAGTTTTTCATCTTGAAGCTTCTCCTGCACGCTTTAACTTTAAATGTGGCCAGTACAACAGTCTGAATTCACATTTCCTTCTGTTCTCGGTAATCTTTCTGCTCTTCCAGACTACCCATAACAGCATAAAATGGTCATACTTTTCTGAGCAGCAAACCATTGCCAAACAGTGCAGATAGGAGAAGAGGAAGAAGACAGGAAGCTATTACACTCATACCTGATTTAACTGGGAATATTGTTTAATATGAACCTGTTGACTGTTTCTCAGTTGATAAACTACATTTTAAGAAATACTGTGATAGTTCTTCTGGTGCACCACGAACTGGATTTAAGGACAAAATATTTCACCGCTTAGTTAGAGAAAAGTTATTTATTTTTATTCCAAAATAAAATACAAAATCACTACCTAACCAAGATCTAGACAGTTCAACATGCCCAAGTCAGCTCAGACCTCTCTTGAAGAAACCTCAAATGTAAGGTAACTAACAAAAGACTATCTATGATATATACAGAAGGTTAAACCTTGGAGTTTTAAAACTGTTTGAATATCATCATCACAGCATGATATAACAATGACAGCTGCATGTTTCCTATCAGCTAAAGCAGTTAAGCTACAACTCAATTGACACAGACCAAAACTTTACTTGTTCCTTCTAAAAGGAAGAATCATCTGGGAAGGAAAGTCCCTCTGAGCACTAAATGCCATTGTGGTCATAATTAATCTAATCCTACTTCTTTGAACATGAGACAACTGCGA
Organism: Sclerurus mexicanus; assembly: GCA_013396755.1. NCBI lineage: Eukaryota > Metazoa > Chordata > Aves > Passeriformes > Furnariidae > Sclerurus > Sclerurus mexicanus. The sequence continues at coordinate 530,336 of VWZF01002844.1, forward strand.
AAAAAAGAAAAAAAAATACAGCGATTTTTGTTTCTTCTTGTGCAGAGAAGGTCACAGCACATGAGGGTATATGCCATCACAAGACACAAAACCACAATTCCTATCTGCACATATCCATATTCAGTTACTGCTGTAGTTATCACTCTGGTCACACATGTAAACAATGTTAGTCATACTGAAGACAGGAAGGTAGGAAAGGAGAAGGGAGACCAGAAGCACAAATACAATATTACATTCCAGGTGGAAACCTAGCTGAAGAAGGCTGAGGAGGGCTGAGCATCACCAAATTTCTCTCCCACACTTGGTCAGAAGGGAACTCTCATGACTGCCCAAAGACATCAAGACATAACAAATCCTTAAGATTTGATGCAGGAATAACAGACTCTGGAATAAACCATGCTCTACTTATTCTCATGGACTAAGAATCCCAGAGGAGCAAGAAACTGAATACTCATTCTTTTCCCTTCTGTTTTCAAGGTAAGTCGATCCTTTGTTTCTTCTACTGCACCATAAGTAATCTTCACACAGTTCTCTGAACCCAAGGATCAGCAAGCATCACAGAGTTCCCAGCATATTTACAATGCAATCTAAATTGGATTAATTTTTGTGTACCTTAAAACTTCTGTCCTCACTTAATAAAGTCATCCAGAAATCTGAAAAGGCCTCTTAAATTCATATTCCTTAATTTCAACTATCAGCATCTTATAATTCTCTCTATTTAGAGTTTTCTACCACATGGTCCATTTTTGGGACCATTACACAACAGTTATATAGTCTCTAGGATATCATCATATGACTCTTTGCCTAGGTCTGCACTAGCAGACAGTATCAATAGTAATTATAATTTGCCATCAGAACATAATTAAGAGAGATTCAACTAGTGATGCTGTCCTTTAGAAGCAGAAGAAATAGTTTCGTTGGAGGAACCCCTCAGGTTCAGAGCTTTTTCCAGCACAGCTGTCACCAACAGTCAGCTCTCTCCACATCCCCAATCAGACAAACGTGCACACAAGTGTGCCTACATTTTTCTGCCTACAGTGAGAATGTCAGTATGGCATTAGTTTACAGGGAGACAGCTAGAGTGTCTGAGCAGCAAGATGTACCCACCTGTAAGAACATACAGAGGATAGTTTACAAGAACTACAATTACCAAACCTGCTTGCAAAACTGTGCTATATAACCAGAACTGCTTCACTGAGTGAGAAAAACTAGAAACATATCCCCAACTCAAATAGTGGAAATTAACATCAAAACACCACCTACCACACCTGTTGACAGAATTAAGGTTTTCAGAGTTCAGAATACAATTCAATGCACTTGATGACCAAAAAGGTGTCTTCATGCCAGAAGTTTTCCAACTGACTTCAATTTACTTTTGTGTACAAACACACATTGTGAAATAAATAAGTATATGTGATGCATCAGAAATGAGAAAACAATAGACAACAGGATAAGGTATCAGAGACAACATTTAAAGCTACTGCATGAACACTGACTTAGCATCAATACAAACTGGGATCAACAGGTTTAGTGCACTAAGTGCTCAGTATTCCTTTACCCTAGACAAGGTGACTCCAGTGGTTTCCTGGTTTAATGTATTAAGCATACACCCAAAATGCCCAGTGAAAGATAAGGCTGCGAAGATCAACAGTCTTAAACGTTAAATAGCCATTCCTAGGCTATATGGTATAAAATTAAGTAGCTAATTTGGTGGTTTACATAGTTCAGTAGCACAGCCCAAACTGATCCTTATGGTTTCTAAGATTCTTTTACAGAAAAGAAAGAAGTTTTAGATGCAATACATAACACTTTTTTTTTTACTCCACAGAGACAGATTGTTGGTGCTGTAATAGCCTCCTCTGTTAGCTTGAGCCTACTTCCAGCACATTAACAACAGCCATCTCCTTAGCAACGAGGCTGGCTATTCCCTGAATCAAGACTTTCTATATCCTGACTTTCGTCCTTTTAGTTTTCAAAGTTAGTGCCTAATAAGTAGATGGGGTAAAAAGTCTCATACCTGTTGAGCTTTAGCTGGTGAATTTGCTCTAAAAATTAAAAAATATTATTCCAAATGCTGATTTAGTAACTCACTTTTAGACAGGCTAAAATTTGTTCTGCCAGTCTAAAATACACTTTCAGTACAGCTCTTTCCCTCTGAGACTAGTTTCCATACAAGTCACAGGCTGCCATCCTCCTCTATTTTTCTGCACTGTAAATATCCACTATTCAGTCAAAGCAACAAGCCCAACACAGATCATTCAACTTTATCCTCAAGGAACCAATTCCTCCAGGTCGTGCACTGTAGCTCATCTCCATCTGAGCTTGTCTTAACCTACTTGGAAGACTTAAGGGACACCCTAAAGCACCTGGCCAAGTTTAAAAAAAACAAGAAAGCTAAACATTCAAATACGTTCACACATTTTCTTTTACATACTTGTAAAATATAGCCTAAAGGTTTGGGGATCTTGTTTGTTGAAACCACATCAATAAAGTTTATGGCTTGCCCCGGTTTCTCCTTCCTCCAGCCAAAGGCAGCTGGAGAGGGAGGGGAGAGGCCTAGCAGGGCTATGATGTCATGATGTATTTAGGAAGTGAAACTTGAAATGAGACTAGGAACACATTTAATACAGTATTAATACACTCTTTCTTGCTTGAGACTTCACGACTGCCTTCAGCAGCTCAGGAAACACCACTGGGGAAGGACTTGTCTTCATTTGTCATTTTAGGGACTGATAAGCCAGTCCTACTTCCTCTAAAAAAAAAAAATAACAAAATCCCCCAAAACACCCACACAGCAAAAAAACAACCAAAACAGACCATAGCAAAGAGCCAAGCAGGAAGAATGAGCAGGCAGTCAGGGCACTGCAATGCCAGGTGCGGGGACCGCAGCTCCCCAGCCGCCAATCCCGCTTCGCTCGGGCGAGGCAGGCACCGGGGGACCGGGGCTGTGCCAGGAATGCCGGCAGGCTCCGGGGTGCCCCAGCCCCCGGCCGCTGTCCCCCGGCCCGCCCGCCCCGCTCGGGACCGCCCGGCGAAGCGCCGCGGCTGGACACCCTTCTGGACACCCCCCGCGGCCGCACCTTGGCCCGCTGGTCCCAGCTGTACTGCGGCGCCTTCTGCCCGCCGGCCGCCCCGTCCTGGCCCTGGCCCTGCTCCTGCTGCTGCCCGTCCTGGGCCGGCTTCCTGCGCCGGGAGAAGAAACACCCCATGGCGCTGCTGCTGCTGCGGCCGCCGCCCGGCGGGGAGAGCGCGGCGAGGAGGAGAGGCCGGGAGAGGGGCGGGACCGCCCCGCCCCGCCCCGCCCCG
>VWZF01002844.1:533656-550838 GCA_013396755.1 Sclerurus mexicanus
CCCCGCCCCGGCGGCTTCCGGTGTGCCCCATCTCCAGTAGCGACGGCGACACCTCCGCCCGCCTTCCCCGCGCCCTCCGGGGGTTGGGGTTTGTGAGTTTGCTGTTCCGTTTGGGTTTATCGTTGGTTGGGGTTTTTTTTTCCCCAGAGGTAAAAGCACACACGGGTTTTTTTGGGTTTTTTTTTGTCAGACTGTCCAACCGCTCAAAGACACAGATTGAGGGGAACGACTTCAAAGTTGTCTCTGGTACTTTTGTGGCCCAGAGGTGGGTTGGCATTGGCCAGCTGTCAGCTGCTCACCGGGATACTCACTCACTGCCCCCCTAAACAGGGCAGGGAAACTCCTGGGTGAGTAAAACGATAGGGAGGTCATTTGCCATTCACTGTCACAGGCAAAATAGACTTGACTTGTGGAAGATTATTTAGCTGCTCTTTTTTTTTTGTTGTTCTTCCAATTGAAAATAAGAGTTGAATGGTGAGAAACAAATACTAAATGAAACCTGCCCACTACCCTACCACTTTCACCCCTCCGTTTCCAGCTGCTCTACATCTACACCACCACTCGCCACGCAGTGCAGGGGAGCTGGAGAAAGGGGGCTGCAACCAGTCCACAACAATTCCTCTGTGCTCCTCCTTCTCCTCACACTTTGCTCCAGTGCGGGTCCGTCCATGTGCTGCAGTCCTCAAGAGCTACGCTGGCATGGGCTCTTCATGGCCCTTTTCCTAAAAGAAGTTGTTCCTTCAGAAAATATCCATCTGCTCCATTTTGGGGTCCTCTATGGGCTGCAGTGTAGCTATTTGCTCCACCATGGTCCTTTCCATGGGCTACAGGGAAATCCTTGCTCCAGAAGCTGTACCACCTCCATCCCCTCCTTATTCTCTGACCTTGCTATTCTGCACATTTTTTCCCCTTACTCCTCTCACCCTCAGTGCTATATAGTGGGTTTTGCCCTTCCGTAAATATGTTTTCCCGGAGGTGGCACTGGTGGAGTTGGGGGGCTCAGCCATGCCCCACGTCGGCTCTGTTGGAGCTGTCTGGAAGTGGCTGTGTCCAGCTCGGGGCAGCCCTACTTCCTCACAGAGACCACGCCTGCAGCCCACCCCGCTGCCAATACCTGGCCACCTGCAGCCAGTATGGACCTGTTAACAAAACTTTAGAGCCATTTTATGTTAATCAAAGGATGGCATTCCTGCTCTGGGAGCAGAAGAGAGGAGAAACCAGGGAAAAATAGCAGAGAAATGCTCTGCCAGCTGAGCAGGCTGAAAGGCTTGGCCAGCTCAGGGCCCCGGGGACAGCAGAAAGGAGGAAGTGAGAGCAATTGCTCAGAAATGGTTGCTAAGGAAGAGGGGTGACCGATACCCTTTTTGGTGTCAACTGTACTGCGAAACTCTATGCCTAGGCAGGTGTGAAACCTGCTCTGGGCTTTTGGAGCTGCAGTTCAAGACAACAGCTGAGCCAGCGTTACCCACAACACCACCAAGTACAGTTTTACATCTCAGTTACAAAGTGGATTTGTTCTATGAGCCATTTGTCTGGGTTTCTTGGGCACTGGTTGGCTGGATCCCGCTCTTTCATCAAGTCCTCTAAGCACCAGTTCTTTCCACGGTGTGTCCATCTGGGGCAATTTGAGACAGTTTGCAAATGCAGAGAGTCTAATACACCCTCACCTCTTCTAGCTCACGCTCTGGAAGTCTAATATTCCTCCTAGACCCTTGTGTATTTCATACAGCTTAGTGAAGTTCTTCAGTCTTTTGGCAACCAGGGTCCCCTTTCTGTGCATTAAAAAAAAACCAAAAAGGTGATAGAAGGAATAAAAAATAACATTTGATACATTTTTGTTAAAAGCTAAAGTACCATTTAATTAGCCTTCACAAAACCTAAAACTACATTACCAGAACATTGTTACCTCACATTAATTAATGGATTATCTGTAATAACAGAGAACTTTATAGTCTGTGTGTGTAAAAAGACTTGTTTCCCTGCTGAGATGCACCCAGCTCTATAATAGAAATACCTCCCCAGTGATGTCAGTAATGCTTCACAAAGGTATTTAAATACAAGACAAAAAAGGTAATTTTACATTTCTAATGAGAAGATGCGAGAGAAATGCAAATTTGAGTTTGGATTTTCCCATGCTGCTATGATCAATATACTTTTTTTGCAAAATTGTCAGTCCTGTAACAATGCAGGATTTTTAGATAACTACAGCTGATCAGGGGAGGCCATAGGTTTTATCTCTCTGGCACAACACACACAACCGCTCAAGCTTTAGGGTGTTTTCTGACACCAAAGCCCCAGAATATTTATTCCTGAGCAAATTAATATGACTTGTGATTTATGAGTTCATGATTTCTTAAGAAACTGCAAATCACCACTTCAGTTATTCACTTTTTATTCATATGCCTGTCAGACCCAACCCTCTGGGCTTCTGAGATTGGTTACAGTCATGACTTGAAGTGTAGTAATAAAAGATTGCAATAATATCATACTCACTACAAACCATGACTATACTTAGCTTAATTTCAACAAACGGCTGTAATTAGTGATCTCCCTTGTGGGAATGTTGTGAAATACATCTAATTGCAGTCTAATACAGAGTTTTGTGATCTCCAGACAGTGGTTTCTAGGTAACTGAAAAGTAAACCATTTTCATTGTCAAGGTTATATTCTAAAGGTTTTGACAAGAAAGACGTGATATCCATACCTTCTGGGCACATGCAGCTCGTAAGGAGCCTTTAAGATCTTTTCTGTCCTTCCCAGGAGGGCAGTGATTCTGTTTCAGTAAGAGCGGAGTCTGCTGGGGCAGATGGGCAAAGCATGAGCATGGACTGGCTGTTATTCCCACATTGCTTGGTAGTGCTTGCATGCTCACAGGTAAGACATTAATTCCCTTCCTCCCTCTCTTGTTTGACACTCTTGTGCTCTTCCAAAAAGCATTGGGAGGAAGCTGTTCTCAGTAAGCATCAGCATCTGGAAACCTGCTCAGGTCTTGAGCAGGTATCCAAAGAAAGTGAGAGCTCACTGTGTGCACATCTTCTCCTGACACAGGGCAGAATCGGTTTGTTTCAGTGCTGTTGGAAGCTTGACAAAATGCACAAAGCTGAACTTTCACAATTGTCTTAATGAGATTCATTGTATTCTCTGTGTGTGTCTCTTAAAGCTCTTGAAATCATATCTTTGTGACAAAATCTGAAGTGTGTCTTGTTTAAAGCAGATTTTTAATCCTCTTGGTTGTAGAGAAGACTTTGAAAATATCATCTCTAAGACATGAAAATAAAGAAAACAAAATAATTTAAATGCTCTTACTTTCTAAAAGCTCATTTTATGTTTTCTATCAGCAAAGATTATAAATCCTATATTTGAGATTCTAGCAACTTATCTAAAATTGGTGTAAAGCTTTGAAAAGGATTCCTAGTGAAGATTAGGTTCATCTATACTCATACCAAATGGTGAATTACAGATGAGACAAATCCTTTCACAGTATTCAATTCCTTACATAGTATTCAACAGGAAAAAAGAGAAGGACACTATACTGCTGGGTTCACTCTCTGAGGCCATGTTCTCATAGAGCAGAACTGTTACAGAGAGCATCCCTTGCCTCCAGATGCTTTTTTAAATCCCCAACCACCTATGCAGTGGGACAGCCCAAATGTCTGTACAGACATGGTGAACTGTGTTGGGAAACCAATGAATGCATAAAACAGCCATTTCAATCAGACATCTGTGCATTTCAGTCTCATACAAGTATTGGGGTTTTTTGTGTTTTGTTTTTTTTTTGTTTGTTTTTTGTCAGAAGGAGATGATGAATAAAGGGAATAGTACTTTCACACAGCAGTCATCACATAGTGTGAGATTACATTGGCCTTTTCTGGTCTCTCTTTTAGAATCTACACTGCTGGAGGCTCTTGCCAGACTGAACACCAAAAGAAGCTAGTCTGGAACTTGTGACCAGGTGGAATAAATAATATGCCTAATTTTATGGTAAAATGTACTAGAATCTATTTTGGATTGCTAGTGGTAATTTTGCACTAATGTCTGCCGAGTTTTCAAGCAATTATATGGCTTTTCAGCATTTTCTTTTATATAGACATTAGCTCTGGTCACCAGTAACTTTGCTGAATCACACTACTGCTGCTCAACAAGGGAACGAGCTTTTTTTGTAGCTGTCCCCAGCATAGAGTCTGTGATGCACAGCTTCAATGCTGGTGGTCTTTGAGTGGGAACAATGGACAGGTGTGCCTGTGTCCCAGGTTACTGTGAACTTAACATGCTATGGCAAGGAAAAGCAGAAACAGCCAAACTGAATAGTTCACACTTGCTGACTTGTTTGTTCAGAAATAACCTTCCCTGTAAGAAATTACATCGTGTCTACAGATCTTTTTCTGTTGCTGGTGTTTGGGTGTGCTGGTTTCAACTGGGATAGAGTTAATTTTCTTCATAGTGGCTAGTATAGGGCCATGTTTTGGATTTGTACTGAACACAGGGTTGATAATTATAGAGATGTTTTTGTAATTGTTGAGCAGTGCTTATACAGAGCTGAGGCCTTTTCTGCTTTTCCTACTGCCATGCTGGTGAGGGGGTTGGGGGTACATGTAAGGCTGGGAGGAGTCACAGCTGACAGGTGACCCAAACTGTCCAAAGGAATATCCCATACCATATGACATCATGCTCAGTGTATAAAGCTGGGGGAAAGAAGGAACAGGATGGATGTTTGGAGAGATGTCATTTATCTTCTCCAAGTAACCATTACATGGAATGAGTCCCTGCTGTCCTGGAGATGTCTGAACACCTCCCTGTTGATGGGAAGTGGCAAATCAATTCTTTGCTTTGCTTTGCTTGCATGCATGGCTTTTGCTTTTTCCCTATTACACTGTCTTTATCTCAACCCAGGAGTTTTTTGGCTTCCAATTCTCTCTCCAATCCTGCTGGTGGGAGAATGAATGAGTGGCTGCATGGGGCTTGGTTGCTGGCTGGGGTGAAACCGTGACAGAGACAAAGGTGAGCAGAGTTCTATGCAGTACCTGAGATGCAGACAAACAGCACAGTATTTAAAATCATTCTTAAAAGGCGCTACATAGAACCACAAGTCATTTTAGAAGATTTTGTTACTGAAGACCTAGATAGTCAATAATTTTTAAAAGGCATAAATTAAATATTGTTGGCCAAAGGAATGAAAGGACATGTCCTAATATTAGCATAATGGACAGCATAATGCATGATACAAACCCCACATTAATTCTGCACTTTGCTGCAAGCCATCTCTGTGACAGAAATTCTGCAGCTGCAAAGGTCAGAGTCTGCTTAAGGGCTGCTAATGTAGTGAGTGCACTTACTCAAACAGAGCACAATTAATTTTTCAGCTATAAAGCATATTCTTGTTTAGCAATTACAGGTTCATAGATCTTACACAAAAGTCTATATCCTAGATCCTGTTTTGTGATATGAGGAGAGCTGCCAAAACCAGGGTGTTGCCTGACATTCAGTTTGTTTGAAAACTCTGTGTTCCACCTGAACCTCTATCTGAAGCAGACAGACTCTTCAGTTTAAATTTAAATGAAAATACAATGTAATTACATTAAATTTTATGAAGTGTACCTTTTTAGTTCATGTTTAATAGGGCAGCAATTCAGATAACAGGCTACAGTGCTGATTCAGCAAGGCGTGTATGCACATGCTACAACCTCCGAGATTTCAGTGGGATTGGAGGAAGTGCAAAGAGATACACAGATAAAATTGAGTTCTAACAGCTTGCAGCACCATCATCCAGCAGCCCTTTCATTCTTCTCTAAGTTTAGAGGATGTTTTTTTGTTCTAAAGAGGTACTCTTTATGTCTGTGTATCCTAGTTAAAATTGACAAGATCATTGGCCAGCATCTGCCTCCAGTTATGTCTCCTTATCCTTACCCAGGTCTCAAGCACCTAGCATTGAGGTGCTCTGTGGAGCACTCTTCTAAGGGTGGGATCTTAGTAATTTTCCTTCTGTCACAATCCTGATGTGGATTTTCTTTCTCTTGCTTAGTATCTGGCATGATACCAATCCTCTTTCATTGCTGGTTTCAGCTGCTACAGTGGCACAGAAGAAGGAGACCTGAAGTAGAGACTGTTCTCCTAATTCTGGTGCACCAGACCATCACATATGGGTAATTGTAGGTGGCAACATGTTAATTTGCTATTGCATAATTTATCATAATTTGTTTATCTGAAGTTTTATTTTAAATTGTTGCACAGTTTATTGGTACTCTTCCAATTTTCAACTCTTAGCATGAATTTTATGGGATGGCTTTATCTATGGTGTCAACCTGTCATGCCTATTGACCTTGTGGGTGTGAACAGTAGCTGCCTGATGTGAGTAAAGTGGAATCTTCAACAAAAGACCTTTAGGGAATTACACAGGAATCTATAACCCTGAACAACCCATATACAGGTCAAGATTTGTATCAAACTTCAACAGCATAGTAATGAGCCAGTGAATCAGATCTGAACTACACATTTAAATATTCAGAGTTAACTGTAAAAGTCCTGCTGTTAAAGTAAACAAACACAAGATTCCATTTCTTTTGCCTTTTCTTCCCTTTCTGTCTTTTACCATAATATGCAATAAACATTCTAGACACTGTTTTTGGAAATACTGCTACCTCATTGTAAGACTCTCAGGAATAAATTAATTACATTGTTGATAACACAAAACAGCAAGGAATACTGCAGAGACAGTGAATGGAAAGAAAATACTTAAGTAATTATTATTTGGAAGAGTTTAAACTCCAAAGCTTGTTTGCATGTTAGGAAGACTCACACTAAGACTGGTTTTCCAAAAATGTAATTTGCACCAAAGGTGCAAAAATATTCAGTATAAAAATCAATAAATAAAATGATCAGACAGAAGGAACTGGGGTGGAATGAAATATATGTTCTCTTGCAAAATAGACCCACTCACATGTGGAAGGACCTTCCTCTCAATCCATACAGATTCTAATATTGTAAGGCAAAATCCCAAAGGAATCCTGTAATCATAAGCAGAGGTAAGTACACTCCACATAACCTACATGTAGTCAGGCAAATTGATCCTGTGTTAAAGGTCAAAAGAAGGGAAGCAAAACCATACTAGGAGAACCTGGTGCAGAGCTGACTATTGAGCAGTGTGAAAATGGGAAACATCTTTAAGGCAAATTAAGTCTTTTCTCATTGAACCCCCTACTGTTTTGGTGATTTTCAATCCTTTTCTTTCCAGGAGCTCAGGGGTTATTCAAACTGCAGGAACCTCTCTGAAATTTTTTCAGCAAGAGAGGCATCAGGACAAGGCCAAATTAAAAAATAAAAAAAAAAGAACCAAATAATGATCCAATAATGATCCAATCCAATAATGATATCTGACTTTGGGATTCACACTTTACTGTTTCAGACCTATTCATCAGAATCTATGTCCTGAGTAAAACAGTTTAATAATTGTCTCTGGTTTTAATCACATATGGAAAAAACTTCTCTTTCCTGTATTTCTGCTAGTGGCTGAACATCTTCAGTACTGACAAATTGTCAAAAAGTGCCTTTTTTTCTTTTTGAGTTCACAGTACACACTGGGATCCACTGCTGGCAAACAAACTAGACACCTGGGTAGGTTTCCTTAGCCCTAGTGTGGTAGATCTCCTAGTTAGATGTGAAACTCTGAGTTTGTCACTCAAAGCAATCTTTCTGTAGGCAGTGTAAAAAAAAGTTGGGATGGCAATTCAACTAAGATAAGCACTTTTGGATGGCAGTTGACCTATCTCAGCTTTCAATTTTTCTTTCTTAGTAAAGTCAATGAAGGATGATGAACACAAACTTAGACACCAAAACTTAAGGCAAGACTGTTTTAGGTAAATCACATTTTTTACGTACACCTGTTTATCATGGATTATTTCCAGCACTTCTCTCTAAGTTATGGTGCTATACATAAATGAAACCACAGTCCATGCCAGAATGGGCTTACATCTGGAAAGCAGCTAAACCAAATCAGCTCACACACACAATAAAAGATCAAATCAGCTCACACATACATTAAAGAGGTGCCCACTATAACAAATCTGCTCCGAACAACTGGTTAAATTATACTCACTTGTTATATATGACATTATCTATTTAGATAAATATAATGAGTAAATAACCCTGGATTACACCCTGAAATAAATCCATTTAAAATCTTATTCAGGCATATGAAAATGTTAGAATTTAAATGTTTATTTAAGTTAAGGTAAATACGACAGTAATTTTCTGGATTAAACTGGTTTGTGACCAATTTTTTATATTACCTATTTTAAATCATTTCCTTTTAAAATAATTTGCATTGAAGTTCCTCTCTCTAGTTTGCAGCTATTTACACAGCAGAGAACTAAAGAGGAAATAGTAGAAAACAACAAGAAAATAATTAGAAAACATCAAAATTACAGTCAGGTGCCATGAATGGAAAAGAAGTTCACTAGAGAAAAGCCCCAAACTGTAAAATGGGAGTGAAACTGAACTTAAGTGTAAATAAAACAAAATACGTCTTTCATAATGAGCAATTGCACTTTGTCAAAATTGCCTCTCAGCTGTGGCAGAGCACCGAAATACTTTCCACGGATGGGTTGTTGGGGGCTGACTCATGGCACACTCAGCATGGCTCAGAGACTGCAGAATATGATGGATGAGAAGGGGAACCATGGGAACATGCCCCATAACTTTTTAGAACCTAACTTGTCTGTCTCAAGGTGTCCTGCAACCTGCTGGCTGTTCCACCTGGAGGCTTCATCAGCAACTCATGTGAGGAGGCTGATCCCTTCCTACCAGTCCTGTGGGAAAGCCTGGCTTCCTAACCATGCAGTCAAATTCAGTGTTTTCTGTTGCCACATTTGTTGCCATTTTCATCTCACCTCCATGCCAGTAGCTTCTTTCTGAAAGACCTGGTCCTCCCTCTCCCTGATGCCAAAGTCACTATCGCAGGTAGCAGGTCATTTCTAGGTTCCTTTTCTTGCTCTGGGGACTCCAGGCCCTCTGAGAGGATGTCAGAAATGGTGGTTGCACCTCTTCAAGAGAATAAGACCCACAAAAACAGAGAATCAGAACATCATTCTTCTGACAATATTAAAATAAAATGTTACTGATCTTTGGCTTTCTGGACCACTGCAAAGAAGGCATTGCTGATTTTACCTCCTGGTTCTCACTGATATTCCTTCTTGCACTGGTGATGTCAAGTTCTTAATTTCTCTACATGAAGACAATAGCAGGTGTGCTTGTGTTGGGTGGGGTAGAGTTAATTTTCTTCAGAGCAGTTAATGTGGGGCTGTGTTTTGGATTTATGCTGGAAACAGTGTTGATAGCACAGGGATGTTTCCATTATCGCTGAGCAGCGCTTGCTCAGAGTCAAGGCTTTTTCTTTCCCTCCACCCCCATACCACTGAACAGGCTGGGGGTACACAAGGATTTGAGAGGGGACACAACCAGGACAGCTGACCCCACCTTACCACAAGGATATCCCAGCCATCATGCTCAGCATATAAAGTTGGGAAGACGAAGAAAAAGAAGGCGAGGATTCAGAGTGGTGACATTTGTCTTCCCAAGTCACCATTATACATGATGAAGCCCAGCTTTCCTGGAGATGACTCAACACCTGCCTGTCCATGAAAAGCGGTGAATTAACTCCTTGATTTGTTTTGCTTGAGTGCATGGCTTTTGCTTTCCCTATTAAATTGTCTTTATCTCAAGCCACAACTTTTTTCAGTTTTACCCTTCTGATTCTCTTCCCCATCCCACCATGGGGGAAGTGAGCAAGTGGCTGGATCAGGCTGAGCTGCTGGCCGGGGTTAAACCATGACAGCAGGAAAGATTAATGACGATGTGTTATTAGTTGACAATGAAAGCATTGCTGCAAAATATTTGCTCTGCTGAGTGTTTAGAATTTCTGCTAAATTAGAAATTTTCATAATATTATTCTGGCAATGGGACAAAATTTGGGCTCACATAAAGCTGGCAGTAAGGTGAGGTACAGCAGGATTAGAACAAGCATATATGTGATATCTCCTCTGTGACCTTGGCTTTTCCCCAGCCACATGAAACTGTGACTGACTTTGATAGTGCCTTGGGCTTAATACCACTAGAGGTCATGCGATGTACTTATTATCTAAGCTGCTTTTGAAAAATGCTCTAATACCCACATCTAGTAGATGTATTTGTACTGACTGTATTTGCAGACTCTGTTTTGGCCTCTAGATGTCCCAGCTTTGTATGCATGTAATAGCCATGCCACAATAAATCACCCCACCTATTCTACTGCCACAGTTGGGAATTTATCTCAACTAGCACAGAACAGGCAAAGGAGGAGGAATTGGGAATATGCAAATAACATTAACATGAAAAACCTTCTTTATAGAATGGAGTAATCTATTTACTAAAATAAGGAATAAACAGGGAAAGACAGAGCAGTATAACATCAAATCCTTCCTTACAGTACCATAAGTTATGTCTGTCCTTACAATATCAATTGTGTCTGACCTGACTACTGTGATGTTGATTCCACTAACGTATGTGTCTTGGACCTTCCCTATCTTGGAGTTACATCTTGAGATTATATTGATTGTATCTTGAAGCAGCTGACAACCATTCTGTCTTTTGATTTCAAGCCTTTTGTACCTCTCTCCTCTTTGCCTTTGGCCAGCAGCCTATCAGTCAACCAAATAACAAACACCCCTACCTGTATCATGCACATATAAGCTCTGTGTCAAATAGGCATGACTTAGGGAGCTGTTAGACTTTACATTCTGTCAAAACTTGGCACAGCTTTACTATCATAATTTTTCCAGTAGATGCAGATCTGTTGTAAGAGAGTTCAACTGTTGGAACCAGCATGTTTCCCCTTAGAGTTTGCCATTGTTATTAGCCAGGGTCCATCAGGAGTTAAAACTTGTCCAATGGTACTGCCTTCACCAGCCCAAGTTTGCTAATTCTTGGAAAAGAACAACCAGCTCCTGGTCTTATTTTGGACTTACGTCTGATCCTCATCTTTCAGCCCGGCAGCCCCTTCTGCCTCTCTGGTTCAGAGTTCTCCCAGGTTGTGTGGAACTAGCTGCCTCTGTAGTCTTATGAAAAACATGTCCCCATGTTTCCTACTTGATTTGTCAGACTCTGCAGTAGTAGTCAGTCATACAGTTAGTCAGTCAGTTCTTCAGTTTCCACAGTAATAAAAATTTAAAATTAAATTATTCTCATTCTTTTTGACACACCACTCTCTTAGACTTTTGCCAGTCTGAAAAACTCTGAAGGTAAGTATTGCTGGCTCTCAGATTGGATCAGTTAGTTAGAGCATGGTGCTAATAAGAGCAAGGTTGTGGGTTTGATCCCTGTAGGGGCCATTCACTTAAGAGCTGGACTTGATCCTTGGGGGTCCTTCAAACGTAGAATGTTCTGTGACATTACTGTGAAATTGTTATTAAACTAGATATTGTATTTGTAATCTCATAATTGATAATATAATCTCATTTTATCATACATTGATAATCTCATCAATGTACATAAATATCTGAAGGGAAGTTGTGAAGAAGATGGAGCCAGGCTGTGCTCAGTGGCAGCACCAGAGCCAATGGACACAAACTGTAACACAGTAGTATCCATCTGACCATCAGAACACAGTTTTTGCTTTAGAGGTGACTGAGCACTGGCACCCCAGAGGGTTCTGGAATCTCCATCCTTGGAGTTGTTTAAAAGCTGTGTGGACATGTTCTTGGGCATTTGGCTCTGAGTGGCTCTGCTTAAGCTGGGAGGTTGGACTGAATGGACTCCAGAGATCCCCTCCAACCTCAGCCATCCTATGATTATTGGCCAGTTAACTGACATTCTGTCATTCTCTTGTTTTAATATTTATGTGGAATGCAGTGGGAAGTGAGGAGTGATGAGAAGAGTGATTGCTTCTTTGAGCAATTGCAACATTGAAAGTCATAACCATGTAACCATGACTTGCACCTGCAGAGGGAAATTAATTGCCTTCTTCTGAGGAATAAGAGATACTTGTTTTTTCCCTAGTGGAATGACACTTCTTCATATCATATACAGCTATAAAGGGAAATAAGTCTGTTTGGGTATAAGGGAAATGGCAGAGCACCCTTCCATAGATAAAATTCCTAGCTGTATTCCTCTCAGACACTTTGAAAGCTTACCATGACATAAAAGCTGTGAGCTGTGGCTGCACAGTGAGTGACTCTTGTACCTTGCAAATGGCACAGAACAGCTTTTACTCCAGCTAGACTTTTCTCTACTGTAAAGGCTAATTACGATTTCTGCACTTGCACTGATGGGAAATGGCAGTTCTGACATTTTCTCAGCTATATGACACCTCTGCAGGACTGGTACTAGCAGAGAAATGTGTCACAATTGGTAGTACTTCCAAAAAACTGGAGAGTCAAGCAAATTAGTTTTTCAGTAAAAATATGGTATGTTCTTCAGAATTTAATTGCAGAACACTGAGTTGTCTTTAAACTCGTATCTCTGTAGTGCGTGTTTTATGGGATCATGGGGTGTGTGGGTATCTTACACAGACCCATGAGAGTAGCCCACAAGATAATCCCACTACTGCCAGGAGTTGACTATAGGTTCAAAATTGGTTGCTGTTTTAAAATACAGTGACAGGAGGGTTTGGCTTAAAAGGGAAGAAAGAACAAAGGCGAAGAAAGGAGCATGGCTGACATGGCAGCTGCTCTGCAAGGCTGACCTGCCTGCTAATCAACCTACTACTGCATTCTGGATTAATATGCTAGAAAATGTGAGCAGTTGCATAAACACGCCATGTATTAAGATAAGGATTTGTTTGATTTTCCAGTTTGTTATAAGCATGAGGAATTGTGAGGCCTTTCTCTATTAGAACCAGTACTACAATGGCATTTTAGATCACTGAAAGTCTCAAAACTGCTGCTTTCATCAGCAGAAAGGGCCAAGCTCTCCCATGTGACTGACAAGAAGTGGACAATATTACTGCCAACAGCTTGGAGAGAGAACAGAGCTTTAAAATAGGACCTTGTATTTGCTTCATATGGCATTATTCAACTCTGAGAATAAGAATAAAGCTGAAATGTGTGTCAGTTCCTGCGGTAACAGTGACTTCCTTAACAAACAAAGTTATAAAAATGCTGAATGTACTATGTTATGGTGCTTCTGGCAGAATGAACTTTTTAGTAAGTGAAGACTGGTAAAGAAAAGGTAGACTGATCCATATCTATCTCTGTGGTATTTTGATCGGCATCATGTGACTCTATCCTGCAAGTCAATTATCAACTCTGTGCAAATGTTCCTATTTATTAGGATTTAATACCAAAATCCTCCTGCATCCCTCCAGATATGGCTGAACTCTGTTGAATGGCTATATTTTGTCCTTTGATCTATTTCAGTGAGATCTCATAGCTTTAGTTTGAAGCTTTTGATACCTCTGTTGTTATCCCTCTTGGCCTTCCATCTCCCAAGGCAACATCTCATTGTTTCTGCCTCAAGCATGGCCTCTCAAACAGCAAGAAAATCAAAGACCTTTGTCTGGCACCAGATCAAAAATAACAAAAAGGGAAGAAAGCAGGAATAGAACAAAACAGGAATTTTGCTAAGCAGGCAGGCTGACTTCTGCAACATATGTGGCAGCTGATAGGCAGAGGTCCTGCCTGCAGAGAACATGAAGAAGCTTTAGTGCAGAACAACTTGGGAAGGCAGGTGAAGGCCTGCCAGAAAAAGTCTGGAGCACAGACTGTAACCTCAGGGTTATTACAGTGACAGAGCTACCCCTGGAAGTGAAATTACTGATGTTCCTAATGGATTGAAAACACCATGACGACCTGCTATCTACACTGCTGTAGGGAACTGAGCTATGTGAGCACAGCTCTTTTACAAGGACACAGCCTGGTTTTCAGAAATGTATGGAGAAACTCAGCTTGATACCCTTTCTTCTTATTTGACAGGATATACTTAAACAGAATCATCCAGAGTGTATCAGTTTAAGTATTCATGCACTATGATATCAATCCATAAGTGTAAAGAGAAAGCAAACTTTAGTCTGCATGAACTAAATATACCTAAATATACTGTGCATATCAAGTTCCCTGGCAACAACGTATTAGACAGAACACTGAGTTGAGTAGAACTCAATTACATCACTATTAAACTTTGATGCTCTACGCAGACAGAAACAATCACGCTCCCATCACCATTTTGTGTATGGGATTTGGTTACACCCACACAGTCCAGAAAAAGGATAAGTTGTACTATATCCTGCACACAACGGTGGTGAACATTACTGTTTAATTTGGTAAAAGTATTTGGGAACAGATTTCTAGGATAAGGTGATACTTGTGCAAAGATTACAGGGGCAAGGCAGCAGTGAAAACATCCGATAAATGTGAAAGTTCAGAACTTGCCCTGATGGTAGCACTGATATGCCAAATTATGAATGAATGGTTTTCTCCAAAAACAACCCAGCCCAGCTAGAGAAAAAAATTAACAAAACAAACAAAAAAGAGTAAAACTGGGCTATTATACTCAAGTATTAAAAGAATTGCCTGGACATTTCTCATTGTTGGATGAAGAGCAAGAGGCATAGTATGTAGCAAACCATGTGAATGTTGAAGAATATAACAGAGGTCCCTGTGGAACTCTTTGCAGAAAGTAATTTAAGACCCTGACTGCAGCTCAGCTAAGAGGTGGATGAAATTACAATATACATGGCAATTGTCTTCTTAAAAAGAGTTACCACTTAGTGAGAGACTTTGCCTGGCACTATACCACACATTAAAAAAAAAATAACAGACCCACAGAAGAGAGCCTGTTATTGTCATTCAGCCTTTTATTTTACAACTTTATCAGGATTACACATATTTAGCACTGTATTGCATACCTGCAGTTTGCTATGAGGCCTGTGGGTTGTTATATCCTAAAGATACACATTATACCATATGTAGGTTGTATATCCTAAAGATACACAGTAAAGACTTAGCAGTATAATGCTGTAATTACACCAGAAATGTCAATTTTTGAGTGTGAAATTTAACATAAGGCAGTCTTGAGGCAACAATTTTTAATGGTTCACATAGGTTTAAAAACTAGGTCTTCGGGGCAAATTACTGCTTTTCATCTTTAGGAGGTTTACAAATGACAGCACTGTCAATGTAAACTTTCAGGCCTTCACAATCAAATATTTAAAGATAATTGCACATAATTACAGCAGATTTACAAGCTTGTTGAGGAGAGTTTGCATAAATACCATATTTAAAAGGACTACGTATAAATAGAAATGTGGATTTACATAGCTGTGATCTTGAATTATTTATAAAATGGAGCCTCACAAAGAAAAAAGCTCACAAGAGACAATTCCAGATCCACTGGCAGGAGGAAAGACTTTTGGATCTCGAGCAGCCCAATAAATAACCACAGAAACCCAGTAACAATGTTATGCAAGAGCATATCACTAAAGGAGATAAGACAAGGCATGTAACTAATTAAAGATATGACCTAAGGTATTGTGCTTTCATTTTATGCAATATAATGGCTAAAATACATGTTAGAAGTTGTGTTTGAAAATAACTCTGGGAGAAGTGTGACATGAGCAGAAATGTCAGCACTGCTTACACTGCCACTGGAAGCTGGGAGGGAATTCCCTTGGTAGCCAAAGGCAAAGCACTCTCCTGCTGAAGCTGGTTAAAACAAAAAAAAACCCCAACCAACCAAATAAAAAAACACCACCAAACTAATCAAACAAAAAGTCCCAAAAGCGAACACAAACTTGAGTTCTACAGCGTTTTGTATTTCTTTAAAACCAAACATTTTCATTACTAGGAATTCCATCTTTTAAAGGAGTTGTGATTCACTTAAGAAGAAAAGCTAAAGAAGAAAGTGCTGATTTTGGCTTGCTTTCAAAAAGCAACTTTTCTTTCCCTCCCAAACTCGAGATGATTTTAAAATAGTAAGCATATGCTCTTTTTCTTGTCAGCAAAAAAATTTCAAATGAAAATTACTGACCAGCTGTCTATTCATTTCCTACAATTGTCTTGCTTCCTAGAAGCTAATCTCCAGTAGGATGTATTTGGATGGAAACCTTCAGGTTAGCAGTTTGCACTTGGTACGTTTTCCCTTGTTTAATTAAAAAAAAAAAAACAAACAAACCAAACAAAAAACAACAAACCAACAACCAAAACAAACAAACAAAAAGGGTGAGAGAGAAAAGGCAAAGAAAATAGAAAAGAAAAGAAACAAATGAAAAGACGACGGTGCTCATTTCCTTCCAAGTCTCCCGGAGACTATCAGCTGCTGGCCCAGCTCGGGCCCGGCCCGGGTCAGGGCGGGTTCTGGGGTGATGATTCCCAACACCGCACCGGTGTGGCCGCTGGGGAGAGCGGCACCGGGACTGCCGGCACCACCGAGGCGACAGCCGGCGCTGCCGGAGCAGAGCCAGCCCCACGGCGGGGTGGGCTGGCTCTCACCCATCCCTTCACCTCGGCCGGGCGGGGGCAGCCGGGCCGGACACGGTGGAAGGGAAGGCACGACATCCTCAGGGCACGCTAACCTTCGCTGGCTCGCCCAGGCGGAGGGCGGTGGGGCTGCGCCGCGCCTTTAAGGGGCCGGGGGAGGCGGGGGCAGGCGGGCTCCTGCGCTCCGAGGCCGCTCCCTCCCGCCGTCCTTCCCTCCTTCCTTTCCTCCCTCCCTTCTTCCCTCCCTCCCTNCCGCGCACGGGTAGGCCGAGCACCGCAGGGCAGCCCCGCCGCTCCTGGGTGCCCCCCGCTCGCCGGCGCCTTTCCCAGGCAGGGTCGGCACAGGGTGCGCTCCCTGCCGCGCGGCCGCGGAGCGCTGTCCTGCGGGAAGGGGCGTTCCGTGCCGCCGGGGGCAGCGTTCCGGCTCGCCGGCCGCTCCGCCAGCGGCGGGGGGCACCGGGACGCGCAGGTCATCGCGGGGATGACTTTGGAAATCGCCATCCCGATGCCCTCGCCGTGCTGTGGGCGCGCCATGGGAAAAGGAGCGTGTTTAGGCTCCGGGGTTTGCTCCCTGGCTGTCACCGGCGGCCCGCGTTTGCAGGCACCGACTGACCGCAGTGACACCACGCACCCTGACAGCGCCCGCGGCTCATCCCGAGCCCTCCTGGTGGAACCAGGGCTCTACTCAGTTGAGTTTGCCTTCTTCAGCCCCCTCTCCTCTGTGGCTGTGAGTAAAGGGAAAG
>VWZF01002844.1:550907-638583 GCA_013396755.1 Sclerurus mexicanus
GTTTGTGAGGCTGATGGTCCGGAGGAGCCGGGCTCTGCCGGTTGATGTTCATGGTGCTGATCTGGTCTCTCTGGTGCTGTGAATGGCTGGTGCAGAGGGCGGCAGGTGAGCCTGCACCGGGGACGGGGAGCTCTCTCTCCGCAGGGAACTCACACTGTTGTGTTTGGTGCGCAGTTTGCTACACACAGCATAATCGGTCACGATGAGGAGCAGCCATCCATTTAAAAAAATTATTTGTCTGCTTGTGATTGGCTACTGCCATAAGTGCAGGGGGCTACTCCTTCGTGAGTGGAATCGGTTCCTGCTGAACCGTGTGAAACACTTCCCCGATGTTGGTCGGGATGAGCATGTTGAGGGTAACCACAGATGAGAAAATCACCTCTCGAGAGCATGGGAAAAGTGAAGTATTTCCTCCTCGATGAGTACTGCTGCTCTTGAGGGCTATGTGATTGCTTGCAAATAAGTGGAATTTTCCTCTGGTGATGCTTCTCTTAAACCATCCCAGTTTGCTCTTAGTCACTGATCTCTTTGCTGCATTGCTGTGTACTTCACATATGCTCGTTGCTAAAAACCCACAAATTAACAACTGGCTATATAAGTGAGTTATGCAGAGGCATACTAATGCTTAGCAGCTGAATAGTGCTCAGGAGACAGTAGATTAATTGTGCGCTGATTGGAAAAGAGTCAGGGTAAGGTGGCATTGAAGATGTTGTTTAGATATTACCTCAGTGTTGTCACCTTCAGAAAGTTCATTTACATTTTATTATCATTTCAGGGATTTTGGTGGCTTAGTTTATCGTGGAAATCTTGCGCATGTGGGAGTGCTAATGCATGCAATACAAGTACTAGGACATCAAGGGCATTTGGGTATGTGTTTTGATGAGCTGTGTGGGAAATGAGAAATTGTTCAACTAGAGAGCTTCTGCCCCTCATTAAACTCAAATTAGCTTACCCTAATATACAGTTCCTGATTTCCGAGATGGGTGTTAAGTTCCCAATTTGACGTAAAAGCATTGAAGTCTTAGGAAAGGCACTGTGCTATAGCCCTTTCAGCTGCACTGGCAGCACTGCCAAAAGAAAAATTGGCTCAATTGATTCTATGTTTTTGGTGTGGCCTCGCTTAAATATTTTTTTTTCATAGCTCATTCCCCAGTGTGCTCACCTTCTAAATGAGTTCCTCTAGTATATCAAAATACATGCTTTTCTCCCTCCAAAACAAACTGACTCTTGCCCTGTCATGGCAAACATACTAGGAAACACGTTTAGTGAAACATAGTTAGTGTTCTTGCTGATAAAGCTCTACTGAGACCTAGTTTCATTTAAGCATTTTGCAGACTTTCTGTAGGGCAAAGAAAACAACATAACAAGTGTTAGAGTAACTCTTTGTTATGCTTCTGATAGTCAGACTTAATTCTTCACATAAGAGTTTCTCCTCTTCCTTCCTTGTCTTTTAAAGGACAGTGGTTAAACTAATAGATGGGTTTCTATTTTGCTAATAACTTGGTACCTGAGAAATGCACTTTTTTTAAAACAGTCTGAAGTGCATATGTTAGATCAGTCTGTCTCGAACTCAATAAGGCAAATATTTCAACCAGGGTTAGTAGTCCTAAAACTGCAAGTATTTTTTTAGCTTATGAAGTGCTAAATACAATTGAATTCAGGTCTTGAAACTGTAACAAGGGTGTTGCTCAGTGGAAATTAAATACTTAAAAATGGCAACTGCTTCAGCAGTATTGCTAATGAGAGTCAATTATGTAGCAATTAAAAAATACCCAACACAACCCAACCAAACATCAATCCACAACAGAGCAACTAAGGAATTGAGACTTTGCTGATACATGTATTTCAGCTTGCAATAATGATCATGATGCTTGCTTTTCTTTGTGCTGGTCGAGTCCGAGGATAAAGTATTCCAAGATGTGCTTTTCCTGAAGAGGTTCAGTGTCAACTTTTTTAGGCAGGTTTCTTTGTTCTCTGCTGAGAAGCATTGCCACGTGACCGGGAGCAACAGTACATGGGCCATGCACCTGGAAAGCTCAGGGTACAGCTTAAGGGTGGGAAGTGATGGTGGCTCCACAGCACTCTGCTCCTCAGGAAGCAGTTGTTTGGATAAATAGATGTTTCCCAGCAGATCCAGTGGTATCACTCCTGTTATGCAATTAGTTTGAATCTTGCCATAAGTGATAATTTAGGTAGCTGGCCACCCACACATCAGCACAGGAGTAGGTCCTATCAGGTACATTCTTGACTGTGGGGTTGTTCTAGAACTGTCTGGGGACCACATGTGCTAGCACTATGGATAAAAGTAAAAGCAAACTGGGCTTGGGTAAAAAGAGAAAGAAAAATAATATATGAAGAGCCATATAATACTTCAATTACCTTTTGTGGATCAGAAATGAGAGATAAGCTGTGAATGTTCAGTATAAAAACACTATATCTGTTCTGGAATACTCTGTATCAGACTAAATTTCTGTATCCACAGAGTAGATACAGAAAAGATCTATTTTTAGCTCATCTGGCTGCAGTGCTCTGTTACAATTCTAATATCTACGCATGCTAGAGATGACCTAATACATCTCCACTGCCACTAGAATAATGTCAGTGTTGGTATTTAATAAGCCACTTTGACATAAGCCTCCTAATACTAGATTTAGGATCATAGCTGGGCACCCAGTTTTGAGAATGTTATCCTTTCCCTGGCAACCTGCTTGTTCTTCCTGGATATTATTTTAAATCACTTTGTTACAGGCTTTCAAAGTGAGTCTTGCTCAATTTTTTGGCCCCTCAGGATGTTTTAATTGGCATGTAAATTTTTTCAGTAAGCCTACTTTATGACTTGTGACTGGATGGAAAAATTACAAATTTCTCTTGTGAGAGAATTTTAGAAGAAATGAAATATATATATATCTGTTATTAACCTACAGGAACTCTTCAGGAGCTGATAGTTGGATAGTTTATAAATTACTGATGTTTCTGAAAGATCTTTGGATTACAATTCATCTGTGGTCCTCAAAGCAATGATTTTAGGTTTCTTTGTTTTGTGTATGTTTTTTGTGGGTTTGGGATTTTTGGCATTTGGCTTTTGTTTTGTTTGTAAGGAGAGTGGTTTTAACAGCAATTAAGATAAATTAGTTCATTTTTACATTTGATAACTTCATCTTTGTGATGGAGATTTTCTACCAAACTAGCACCAGAATACCCTCTGATCACTGAAATGAGCCAAAGAAGAGAGACTGTGGCAACCTGGATTCCTTTTGTGTGAGGAAGCCTTTGGTGACATACCTGCCTGTTAAAGCTGCTGCGGCTCTGCAACACCACGTGGTCGTAGGAAACAGGCAAAGGCTGAAGGGGGAAGGTGTTCCTCTGCACATACTGCAATTCTCATCTGAATTAGACAGCTCTCACAAACAGATGACAGTTCTGTAATATTGCAGAGCTCCCACATCTGCCTGCCTTCTGGCCCTGTGTGAGTGTGCGTTGACTGATGCTGTTGGTTGGAGCGTGCTGCGCTGAGGGAAGGCAACCTCATATCTGGTGCACAAGCTTGTTGTCAGCGAGATGGTTCCATGACAGGTTAGTGTTGCACTTGTCTGGGCCCTGGAGGAGCTTGATGTTTTCTTTTGTTCACTTCAGAAGGATTCTTTTGCAACCACTCCCAATTTTTCTTTGCTACTTTGCAATAGAAATATGTCTCTAAACAGTTCCTCCAATGAATCTTCCTGAAAGACCAGAAGGACTGAACTGCTCTGTAGATGCAGATACTTGAGTAGATTCTGCTCTTGATGCAGGTGAGAAAACTGAAAAAGAGGTGTTGAGGGAGTGTGTAAAAGCTGAGTCCAACAGGATGCTCAAAATTGCTTCTCAGCTGCTGATAGTGCCTTGATCTAAGTGCTTTTTTACTTAGTCATTGGGGCTCTGTGTTTTTGGGAGGAGGTAGATGGGAAAGATCAGGTCTGGGTTTTCAGCTGTCTCTGTTTTGTTTGGTAAAGTAGGCCTTTGTTTTATAGATGTTTATAGAAAGGTGATAAGGAGCATTTCCTTGGCTGTGTTAACAAAAATCTGTGTAGCAACTGGTGTGTAATCTTATCTCTGGATTTTACAATACTGCATTACCAATTTTCTGTAATAAACTGTAATCGTTCATTCAAATAGAATGAACAATTTGGATACTGTTCTTTCTGATATTTAATTTAAGGGTTGTGCTGAGCTGAAGTAGTTACAGCTGTGTCTTCTCTCGCAGTGTGTCTTTAATAGAACTTTCTCACTTCTGTGTTATAGGAAGACTAGAGCATCTCAACAGCAAAATCGCCTTCACTCAAAGCAATTACCCACACAGCAGGAAGTTCTCTGGGGTCAGCTGTATAACCAGGCCTGGGAAGCATTTAGGTGCATCAGTGCGACCTGTAAAACACCATTCTAAAGTACTGTGTGTCCTGGGCTCACTAACAAATATGGAGCTCTAGACTTCTGCTCTGTGTGCTCCCAGCACAACTGGAAACAGGCATAAGCCTTGCCTCTGACTTGCCTGAACTCTCCCTTCTCAGGAAACTGGTCTTTACTCCAAGCTGAGATGGTTTTCTGCAATGCATACAGATCTGGAAGCAGTGATGGGAAGGTTTGTTTCCTTGTGACAGAAAAGTGTCATGGTTCAGATAGTTACAATCCTCTTGTATCCTCAGTACCAACAAACCTCATTTTGTGGGTTCATAGTAGCCTTTCCCCCCCCTTCTCCATCCTGAAAGTTGCCATCCCCTTACCAACCAACTCTGTGGAGTAGTTCAAGACAACATCCTAGAGAAGTGGGTGAAACCTTTCTTTTGTTTCTCATGGGGAGATATTTCCACTCCCTTCTACTGCTATCTGAACAACCATTCTCTCCATTAGGTAGAGGTGGCAGTTTCGCCTTGCACTGATTTAGAAACCAGAAATCTGAAGCAGGAACCACAGGTCAGCCACCGTTATTAAAAAGCCTCAAACATTATAGGACACATTCTACAGTCCAGAACTATGTATCTTGGCCTGTTAGGGGCCAGCAGTAAAAATACTTTGCAGTTCCAGTCTAGACCTTTAACAGGTGTTGTGTACCATGGATGTTCTCTCCTTGCTCACGTGCTGACTGCTGAGAGTCCAACACTGAGCTGCTGAACTGCCCCTGTGTGTTCAGGAGACAGCCTCAGCATTTAACTCAAGTCCGTTGTTTCCACACTAACAGCCAGAAATACCAGCTTGTAGACTTTTTTTCCCTTCTTTTTTTTCCAACAGAGTTCTTATTTGTGACTCGGGATTAAAGCTTTATCCCCGTTTAATACTGAATGTAGCCTTTCTCCCCCTGCTTTAGACTGAGCAGTGTCTACATTGAAAGGATGTGATACAAGCAATTATTTTTTTTAGAAGGGTGTTTATGTTGAAGGGTTTTTTACTAGTGTTACAAAGAATACACAGTCATTCTCAGCAGTTCAGATCTTTTCTGTGTCTACCAGAGATAGGTAATTTCGCTAAAATGCACTGCTTTTTTTCTCCCCTGTTAAAAAGCACTTCAGCCTGCAATTAACTGAGTGTGAAGGGAGAAAAGAGAAATTGTATGAAACTGTTGTGGTTTTTTTCCTGTGCCCTGAAATCAGACAATTCACTTTACTTTAAGAGTGCCTAAAGGCCCTTGAAACCTATGTTGGTGCAAGCTGATTTCTTTATTGGGGAGAAATAGTTGAAGGCTCCATCTAAATTAGAGTCAAGGAGATGAACTGTGCTCTTAGCGATGGGACGTATATGGTTTCTGCACGTTCTTCTTGGCTTTGGTATTTCATGTTCCTTTTCAAAGGCAGTGTTTAAGCTCTGCATTTCTCTTGATACATTGTGAGTGATGCATGGAGAAAAATCGCACTCCTATCCTGTGAGAGCTCTTGTGGGTGCAGCGTTGCTCTCAGGAGTGTCAGCTTGGCTGCAGTGCTGCCCTTGATTGCTCAGCAGTGGGGTAGCTCTGCTGCCACCAGAATTTGTACTCCTCAATATGATGCTGGCAGAACTTGCAGGTCTGCTGTAGTCTGGGCTACTTCTGCACAGCTGTCACTTTCTCCATTTGAGGTTTTTTTCAAAATGCCCCAGCCTTGTTAAAATAGGTCTGTAGTAAATGGTCTTGAAGGCAGCTGAGGCCACCAAAATACTTGTTGCAAGCTTTAAGTACACATTATGAGTGTATTACTAATTCCTTCTCTGTTACCTTATAAGCTACTTAGAGAGGGAGGTTTGAACAGCAGAGCTGTGGGTCTGACACATGGATACCTTGGTGTGTCGGCTTTGTGGAAATATTTAAAGTGGTCTACTTATTCAGAATTCAATGCCTCTCTACAGCTGTCTTCACTGTCCACTTATGTTTAAAATAATAAGTTAGGACTGAGGAGATTTTTTATTTTAAAGTAGTTTGATGTGTTTCCTGTTCTTCATTATGAAGTTGTGAGACTGTTCTTAACAAAAAAAGGTTGGAAACAAAGGAACACAGTATAAATGTATTTTAAAATGCAATTAACTTGTCTATGCATAAAATGGCAGTTTTTAACATGCTGGTGGTTTGTGAATGTGTGGTGTGTGTCCCTGCAACTCTTGTCATCAGTAGCTAGCTAAAGAGAAAGCTGCTCTAGTGGCTTGGTGCCCCTACATGTGAGATTCTTTCCTGTGTCAACTCTGCAGCAGGGCACACCGTGTCTATGATCGATGCCAACACACTGTGTGTTGTGAGTGTAGTTATTGCTGCTGAGGCTCAGATGCTGTCCCATTAATTCAAGAACTGGATTAAATATGAAAGCTGCTTTTAACCTTTGTTATTGCTTTGAATATGAGATACTAATATAAAGATATTATAACTGGTGACAATTTAAAAATATCAAGTATTCCCCAAGGATATGACTAGCTTTTGATTTAGACTTTAAATCCATTAGAATGGATACTATCTGCATCCACCCTAATTCTAAGAAATTATTTCCCTCCTACCACACACTCCTTGGCACTTGATGTTGAGCCCTTCAGTAGTGAAAGGGGATTTGTCTTTAAAGTGCCATGTGTGTTTCTGCTGTTGTTTTACTGCTGCACGATCCTTTTAATTTCTCAGTCTTTTATGTCAGTCTTCATTGTGATTACTGATTGTGTAGTGGCCTTTCTCCTGAGAAGAGTTCCCTTATCCATGAGACAACTCGACTGTTCTTCCTTTTATTGCCTTTTTAGTGAGTGGCTTTTTAGTGTTTAGCCACAGAATCCACCTTCTGCTGCAGCTTGAGAAGTTGCTTTACAGTCTTTGCTGAACATACAAGTCACACTTGTCCCATCCAAAATTCTGCTGAGGATGCAGATCACATATTTACATTCCCTGCATACCCAGCACTCTTATTTGCAGTCTTAGGATCTGGCTGGTTTTGTAGGCAAACTGCAAACTCTACTTCTATATATCGTGAAGTATCAAAAAAATTACATTTAGGGGAGTAAAGGCTTCATCTGGGCATCTTTAAGAGTGATCTGGGTTGGCTTTTCCGTATAATGGCAATTCAATAGAGATCTACTTAGGTTCTACATCATTAATACTGTATTTGCTTGTCTGTCTATGAGCAATGAAGTTGATAGCTTAAAGTGGTTGAGAGAGAGAGAATAAAATTCATGCTGTATTTGTGTTTGCTGCTCGATGCCATATTTGAACTTGTTATTCATGGCCTGAAATATCAACTTATTTCAACTGTCTTTTGCTATGTAATTGACACTTTTGAAGTAGCCTTTAGAAGTTGGACTCCATAGAGGAGTTTGAACTGGCAAATATGGAAGTCTCCCCAGCTAGTTGGGAGAGATATGGCACCTAGATGGAAAGGACATTTACACGAGATATGAAGCAGTCTGTGGAGTTGGCTACACTGCAGTTCTGCAATGTCTAGAAGATACAAGAATAACATGGAGGAAGAAAACTGGACTAAAGGCTCATTTCTATTATGGAAGTGACACCTGATTGGTTCTCCTGGGTTATCTTTGATATTCCAGTTGATTATTATGTAATGTTACATATTAAGAGCAGAGGAAGCTGACTTTCCACAGACATGTCTGGCAGGGTTGGCTGTAGCATCATTTCCTGGCTCACAAAATTGAAGTGGGCACTTCTGCTTGTTCAGTCTGTCTTGAAGCTTTATACTTTGACAGTTGTCTTTATAGTGCTGCACAGCATAAAAGGTGTGGTTTTGTCATACCTATCTGCAATACTAGTATCTTAGAGGGAACATATTCCCACCAGACACTGTTTACTCATCTTCTTTCAAGAATGATTCACTGTATTTTGAAGATGTGATGGTGTGAGTGGAATAAGCTTCATGCTGGAATAGACTTTTACATAGGCAACTGAGTGCTAGTACACTGTTTCAGCCTATTGTTGCTTTTGAGCTCTGCACAGCAGTATGTCTGACTTGGCAAAAAATTGTTTATGAAGTTGATTTTTACATCTAGAAACTTTAAACCTTTTTCAACCATGTTCTCATGTGCTAAAGCAATGTGTACACACAGACACATGCACACAGCTCTCTTCCTAATGATCTTTTGCAGAGATTCATGGATATAAAACTAATCTTTTCCTCAGCACTGCGTGACTCGAGCTAGCAAGTGATTTTCTAATGATGACCTGCTTGTTATGCTGCAGTAACAAAATGCAATTGCAGTATACTCTGCTTATACATGTGCCTGCATGAAACAGTCATACCTGCATGAAATGTCAGCATAAATTTGGTGATACTGAGTACTTGATTATGTTCCCTGCTCCCTCAGGGAACCATAAAAAGAGTTTATTGCTTTTGCTGGCAAACGCTTGTGTATGTTTATTTCAACATGTTCAGTTTTTGATCCTAATGGTTTTGGGATCTCTTCCAAAGTGTAAAGCATGGGACAGTTAAATTTTTTTGTTCTGTGTACTTCAAACACAAATACCTAATCTTCTTATTGCATCAGGTGCTTATGATGTCAGATATATATTAGTGTTTTGTCAACCCTAATTTTGGATAGGGAAGACTTTGCATTACTTGTTGTTTGTATGTATGACAGAGCCCTAAAGGTCAGGGCAGGAGGTGCAAGCACAATGTACTTTGCACTTATGATCACTTTCTTCTTAGTCCATTGAAGCTAAAGTCTTAATCTTTAAGGGCCTTAATCTTTTAGGTACTGCCTAAACTTATAGTCACACTTTTAAAAACAAAACCAGACAAACAAACCCAAAATCTGCCTCTGAAGCCTTTGGTTTGCCATGCTAATTAGCCAAAGTCCTATGTTGCCTTTGCTTCTCTGTTACCAGACCGCAAGTTCTTTTTCTGCATTAGAAGCTACCTCTACCACAGCTCCAAGAGAAACTTGAGACTCCCAACATTTTTGGAGGATGATGTCTATATGAATTTTGATAACCTCCTTTTGCTCTTCTTTCTTTATATACACGATGCTGACACAGATAAATCTTGCGCTTCAGTGGTTCCTGTGGGTTTTATTATTCGTCTTGTCTTTTAGCTCTCCTAAATGAAGTACTATACTTATGCTGACTGCCTGCTTTTTTGTGGGAATCACCTAAAACTCTTTCATTGTTACTTCATTTCTCCTCAAATGCATCCAGTAGCTTATTTTAGTTCTGACAACCTGGATTCCTCTTCTTAGATCAGACGTACTTCCCCCCCCCCGTCTAAACTAAAAGTCTTTGCTCACTTCCCTGCATCATGGGAATGTAAGGATTGGCTTCAGATCAGAATGGCTGAAATAGCTTGTCATTTTTATATGCTTCCTGCTACCACAGTCTTCTCCATCACTGAGAGTGGTTTCTCTGAGCACTAATGAAGTTATCTGTATCTTGTCTTCACATGTGAGCTGCTTAAGCTGTGCAAATTATTTCTAGGTAACGTATATATGATATCAATTCCTGTGTCTCTATGATATGAATTTCTGTGTCTCTATACACATCTACAATCCAGGGTTTCATTACAACATTAGCTTCTTTGAGGTTCTGCTTCTCAAAGCACAAGAGAATTGTGTTCAGATTAAACTTTTGCTATTTATGTTACAATGAACTCTCTCTCCTTGAACTTCTCTTTCTTTGTTGCTGTGTTCTCAGCTGTCCTCCTGGTTCTGTGGGTATTGTTTTAGATTTTTAAAATTAATGTCTTATAAATCAATATTTTTTGCAAAATGAAAGTTAAAGATGCCACTTTCTCTAGGAATATTTAATTATAGCAAGAATCAAATTAGCATTTTTCAACTTACTAATAGGTTACGTCAAAAGCAAAACCTGCTTTTCAGTCCTTGTACTTCCAAAGGTGGCTTAAAGTTTGAGTCATAGCAAAGTATGGATTTCACAGCTGTGATAAGAAAAGTTGGACCAGAGACAGCTATTTACTACCAGGGTTATCTTACAGAATTTTCTTCTGATAATGAGTGAGGAAATTTGTGTTAATATGTAACACTAAATTATAACAAGTTTATAAAAAAACAGTCTTTCACTGAACCTGAACTTCCGAAATCTTCAGAACCCTTAATTGCAGAAAAGGTCAGTGCTTAAGAACAAAACCTGGAGCTTTTGTAATGATGCCAAAGTGCCAGAATCCAAATGATGCAGTATGTTTTCTGTACACTGAGATCCTTGAACTGATCACGTTTCTCACCCACGTGTGTGCACCCACACATGATGTGCACACCTCATAGTTGAATTGCTCACTTTCCAGAATAGCCTGTTCTTGTGTAATGCTCTATCTGAGCAGAGACAGATTTCTGATGCTTCACTTGATTGGAAACAGTATTTCTTTACATTTGATTTAGTATAGAAAATATATCATTTTACATGCTGAGATGGTATTTTTCCTAATGACCACCAGAAAAACTTGTCAACTAAAACTTAGATATCATCTTTGTAATATTCTGAAATATAAACTGAGTTTATGCTGCATGGAGAATATAAAAGGTCTCTGAATCATATATGTAATAAATATGTAGTTAATGGCAATCTGATAGATGGTAAGTAATAGTTAAGTATACTCCTAAATTTGGCAATTCTTACTACAGGTGATTTACCTGTTACCCTGTATGTGCCTCACTGGTTGAGACGCTTGAAACAGCAGTTTGAAGACACCTACAGAATTATGGAAAGTACCTGCTCAAGAAGGGGTATTCTGTGGTTTGGAGTGGGTGAACTGGTGCAACCAGGAGGTTGTTCTGGGGCTCTTAAAAAGGGTTGGAAAGATCTTACTGATTCACGTTAGCAGTTCTTTGCTAGCATTCTATCATGCTGGGTTTCAAAGTTAAGGAAAATTAGTTTCAAACCAATATTCATTTTGAAGTGTCTGGAATGAAGTTCACTTTCATACTGTAACATACTGAGCTGACTAAGTTCCGTTGACTAGGGATTACTACTGGGATTTCATATTTGTGGGACATGTTCTGCTAGACAAGTGATTGTATTGGCCAGGAAAATGTATCTATTAATTAGGGTTTAATGAGCTTGAGGATCAAGCAGTTTCATTGTAAGCTTCAGTGGGTAGGAGGTCAGCCAGTACTGAAGAAGTCACCTAAGTTGTCCAGCAAGAATTTTCAGAACAGATTGCTGCAGCAACAGGTACCTCAAGGAGAAATGCTTGGCTGAATTGTATCTGCAGGGAGAGATGTAGCCAAGAAGAAGACAGAAGATTCTGTCAGGCTTATTGAAATGGGCTGAGAGATTGGAAGACAGAAACATTCTGGAGGAATATGAATTATTTCTTTTTAGGGGTGACAAAATGACAGCTGAAAAACCAGATGCTTTTCTACAAAGAAGGCAAATATTCTGATTACTTGTCTAGAGTTTTTGTTGTTATATTCTTGTGCTATTTGTCAGACCTTTCTACATAGTCTGTAGGTCACAGTCCAGTAGCCTCAAGTCTTCAAGATGATAAGGAGCAAATGCTGAAAAAGGACACTTCCTCTTAAGAACTTAATTGAGAAGAGGATTTCTGGCTGCGACTGGGGATAGGCTGTTGAGGTATGTAGTGGCAAAGATTTTCAGAAGTCAGTGTCAGTTGCATCACCTCTGAACCACCTCAAGTAAATTGCTCAGCCCCTAAAAGTGTTTACAGTCACCTGTTTATGCCGCTGCTTTTTTTTTTATTTGTACTCCTCCTTGCTTGGTACCCCTGCAGAAATGGCACTATAGCAGGGAACGGGGGAATAGTTGGGCCACTGCTGCTCATCAGCCAAAAGTTAGGACCCAGTTTTTATCACTGCCTGTTTATATGGGATGGAAAAGAAAGTGTATATGTATTTACAGTTCTGTGAAACACCAAGTATCCAAACATTATAAAGCATTTTAATTTTTGCCTTTTAAAGATGGAAAATAGTCCTAGATCTGTAGTACACAACAGGAAAGGTTTGCTCAAGGTTTTTTGGGTAACTCATTGCAGAACTCTGATAATGAGCTGTGATTCTGTTCTTACTCACTGATTTCCATCAGTGTGATCTTTACTGTTCAGGGAAAAGCAGAACTTCTACTCTGAAGCAGTGGATGCCGTGCCTGCTGTTTGCTCTTGTAACAGTCATCAGGGCTCCAATTAAACAGGATCTGACTTTGCATATCTGACTTGTGCCTACATCATGTTCATATTTTTTCCTTTATACTAGCCATGCAAAGCAGGCAGGCTGCCATGTCTCTTAAGGGATAAGTGCAATTACTAGGGAGTATAAGGGTACTGGAGTGCCCCTTCCCCAGGGCTGAGTCAACCTGGCAGAGGTGTGGAGTGACTTCTTGTGCCCTCTTTTCTAGCCAACAGTTATAAGGAGTGCCTACTCATTTTTTTTTAAGGGTGTCTGACTGTTGCTAAAACAGTTAATGGGGATTTCCTGGGTGCCTTGTGGGGTTTTTGGTGTTTGCCAGAAGTATTGTAGTATTAGGCATTGTGTGCTTCGCTCATGTTGCAAGATCCTTCCTGTCCTTTGTTTCTGTTTGATTTGGTGCAAAGTTCTAGTTACTGTTGTGACAGGAGAATGTGGCACACCTTGTCAACTTTGAGTTGAATTTAATGGTAAATCTTCCACTAGGAGAGCTGGAAAAGACGATCTTTTACTCAGAGAGTAATCAAAACTGAATTCAATGCTCAGAGCAAATATTTTAGTAGAGCCCAGTCATTCGGCTGGGTACTGAGTATGTAGATTTCATATATTTAGTGATATTATCTGCCAATTTTTTTTAATTGTTGGTTTGTGGTCTAAAATTTGGCAGTGTGATACTGAGTGTTTTCTCAGTGATTTGGCAGTTCAGTCTGTCAGCATTTAGCATGAGCAATTGGACACACCTTCTGTGAATGCTTTGCTATTATAACAAGTATGACACTTTCTCCTGTGCCCATCTGGTTCTCATAACCTGCAACATTGTGGTAACAATGATAATGCTGTACTCATCCCCAAAGTTGTGTTGTTCTTTTTGAAATATTACAGCTATTTATTACAGAAGAAAATGGTAGGCTGAACAGTCTACTTTCTTTGTCAGGATAATTAGCTCCAATCTCAAAACTGGTTCTCTGTACCTGTGAGTCTAAGGAGCAGTTATCCAATTTGATTTTCCATTTATTGTTGCTTAACCTGCTCATATTTCATAACAAGTCCTCTTGCTTAAATTGATATAGCTTGTTAAAAGCTTTGGAAAAAAAATGCAATGAATGTATATTTATTGGGTTGGATTATCTATTGTGTAATTTATTTTTAGAATTTGGGAGACAATTCCTTTATTTGCATTGGGATATAGCAAAAGCACTGTGCAGCTGATTTGTCTGTTACTGAGGAAAGACTCACTGAAGCAGTAATTCTCTTGAGGTCCTTGGCATGAATAGGCATTGCAGCAGTAATTTTTCTTTTCTCAAGAACTATTTTAATTGCTACAGCTTCAGAACACAACATTGTCAGGACCTGACACGAATATACTTTTGTGCAGCAGCAGCAGAAAGCTCCACGATACCTGCAATAATGTTTCAGCATATATTTTTGTTTTTGTCATTCCTTCTTTTTGTGAGTTATGGATCCCTAGATAAAAAGGAGTGGGGAAAGGTATTTCTATGTATTTGGGAGGGAGGGTACTGTGAAACAACTCTATTCATACAGAAGCCCTTTGCAGTTTTTGAAATACAACATTTAAATTATGTAATGCTTCATACACTTTTTTGACTCAATTTCCACCATTTTCCAGTTTTGTTTGTAGTGTGTATGTTTTCTAGCTGACCATTGTACACATCAACAAGTCTTCAGTGCATGCTCTGAAAGCTTGAATTTTCTTTGGGTGGATTTTCATTATGGCCCTATTGCTGTTCTTTACAATTTAAAGAAAGCCTGCATTCATAAGGATTACTGCATCTGCGAAGGATGAAGAATAAGTAGGAATGATGAACTCCAATGGTCATGAATGGGCAGATTGTCTCAGGCATTTATTCAGTTTTCAGTATATTGTGGAGTATTTGGGCTGAAAAAAATGTTAGCACTGGGTAACATACTCATTTTATTAAAAGCACAGTAGAGTACTCAGGGTGCGTATTCCAAGACTTCATGTGCTGTACTAGTGCATCTATCTTTCTGTTTGTGATTGATTTATTTCTCACTAAAAGCTTATAATTTTAGATTTTAATTCTACTTTCCATTCCTAGCTGTGCTTGTCTTATCAGACAAGTCTTATCAAAAAGGTGCTTGCAGTTCTGAGTGGGATGCTGCACTGTGTTATGCCAGGAGCACTGAAGAAGGAACACTTTGCTATCTGGCTGAAGATCAGGGTTGATTCCAGAGTCTGAAATGTTCCCTGTGTTTCTCACATATAAATAGCACTGTGACCAAGAGTTGTGAGCCTTCAGATTCCAATTTGCTCTTGGTGTGGTGGGTGGTAGTAAATGTAAATTTTTTCCATAGTGTTTCATAAAGCACTTTAGCAGTTCTATCATCAGTGATAATAGTCTCTTCTAAATATGACATTAATCAGGAGTAAATAGTCACTGGGCAGTTGCTGTACTCTTATGTGGCACGCAGCACTTTGCAATGCTCTAGTACCAAAGCAACTAATAACATCTCATGTTAACAGATTGCTCTTGACAGAACAATCCAGTTCAAGTACAATCAACACTTTAAATAGATAAAATATTAGGAAGCTAGTACAATATCATTTAAAATAGATAATTAAAATGAGATTGTTTGGTAAAGTGTTTTGCAGGGTATGGGTGCCTGGTGTGTCTGACACTGAGGCTCTGGATCAGGACGTCTTGACTGACTAGGGCTTCTGACTCCATTGGCAGTAGCTGGTTTAGCAACTGCACAAACCAAATATAACACCTGTTAATGCTGTATTGAAAATACAGCACTCATGTGAGTGTCATTTATTGCACACAGTATTGATATTCTCTTCTGAGGAAGATTTTCTTGCCTTTGAGTTTTCACTATGGAATCTCTTTTGGTTAAGTCAACAAGCAAACCTGGAGACTTTGATACAGATACTGCAGTGGTAAATGCTAGTGGTGTTTTTTGAAGTCTTTCCTGAGCAATAATTTGCTAGTGACAGCTTGTTAGTGTCAACTCTTGCATAAAGGACCTTTGAATAGCAAACTAAGAGTTTGAAAATAGTAGCTATTTCATATATATATTATATATACACACACACACACCTATTTAGAGGGAGGGAAGCAAGGCAGAAGAGATTTCCACTTGATGAAGACATCAAGCCACCTAAGCACATATTTTGAATACAATTTTCTTCAGATTTTCAGTGAAATTATTTTATATGTAGTTTCAATCTTTAGGATCTTTGCTAGTACTAGACTTGAGCACACAGTGATGTGCTTTCTTGCAGGTGTCTGCTAATGTATGTGTGTTCCCTGGTTTGACAGGAATTGGTGTGACTGTATTTCCTGACATCAGGACATCTGTGATTATTGCTCATAGATGTTGTTAATTGAATATTTGCACTTCTGTAGGCATCATATGCCCAGCTGCTATCTGTCAGGCTGGATTTGTATTACTATAGCCATGTCATAGATATAATTTTTTTTCGTGTTCCTACTTGATGGATTTGACAAGTCACACCGAAGGAACTGGCCTGTTTAGCACATCTGGATGAACCAGCTTCCATGCTACTTCTGGCACAGAAAATTGAATAACAATGTCCATGATTACTATATTCCACGCTCCTGTGGACTTCCAGGATATTTCACCAGGCCTGTGGAAAATGCAAAAGCCATCACTGTCATACTATAAAAGTGTACTAGGCCAACCTGTGCTCTGTTTCTGTTCACTCTAAGAAAATGTGTCACTGATATCTGTGTTAGTGCACCTCATCCATGCTTCAGCAGTGCTAGCCTAACTTGTGCTTTATTTTGGGCTCAAGGATAGTGTTTCTAGCAGCATTCAAAGTCTATTCCTAGATGTTGTTTGAGACAGTGTACCCAAAACAGCAAATTACCTCAAACAGTTGACTTGTAAAGTCTACTTAGCTCATAGTCTTGTCTCATAGCTTCTAGAAGAGAGCTTGTATTGGAACTGTTCTCATGTAATGTGCCTCTGTAAAGTTTTCTTCCTTCTTTCTCCTATTCTTTGGGAATATGATTACTACTCTCTCGGGGTTGACACAGTCAGTAAATCCTGTGATGTTTTTGCAGGGGAGTGCTATGACTCCATCTTGCAGATGAGGAGTTGTGGCAAGGAACAAGATCAAAAGCATTCACTGAATCTCTTTTAGTTGTCCCTTTTTGATGCCTGCAACTGGAATTTTCTTTATGCTCCCAGATATGCTCTCATGTATCAGTGAAGTTTGGAAAACCCACTACTCTGGTAAACCAAACCCGTCAATACTTACTTGTTCAAAAATGCCAAGTCATGCCCTCATGTAAAAAGGGACTTCTGGTTGTTTGCATCACCTGAAAGCAAAATGAACGTGGAATCTAACTCTGCAGACATCATGGCTTTGCTTTAGGGCTTTGTCACTCTTGGAAGCGATCCACCTTGCTGATATCCTTAACAAATTTTAACAAACTGGACATGATCCTAGTGCAGAGCAGCCTCCTGTGGGTTGTAACAAGTCCAATCTTAGAGTAAATCTAGGATGCGTTGGAATGAGACTGGTTTTCATGTTTGAGCTGTCTTAACACAGTGCAATGTTCTCATATTCTGCCTGATGATTTCTGTGAGTGGAAGGCAATTTTCTAAACTGAAGTGAAGTTTATTGTGTGCCTGTACAGAGTGGGACGCTTCAGTTTGCTTCAGAAAATCGTGTTCTGTGCAGAAACATGTTTTGGTTACAGCTTCTTTGCACTTAGCTTCTTGGTGTTTTTGTCTTTGCTTCATTGTCAGTCAGTGTGTCATCACCCAGCCTTGTTGCTCCCTGTCTGAACTATGTCAGGGTGCCCTTTCTGCTCCAGCATCTGTGGGTGTTCTGGTGTCCCATGAGCTTGAGCTGTAGTTTTGATCAAGGTAAATGTGGAAGCCTAGCTAAATATCCGTAACTGTTTCTAGCCTTTCATAAACAATGACAGAATTGTGATGGAGGCCTCTTTGGAAATACTCAAACTTTATTTGGATTTTTCTTCCTACTGTAGTAAGTGAGTCTTTTAACAGCTAAAATAGAGTCTTTTCTCCCTATTGTCACTTTTGATTATTTTCTTTTTTCTTTTTTTTTTTATTTTTAGAAATCTTGGCTTTCTATTTTGAATCCCCTTTTAAAAATCTTTAATGAGGGTGTCCAGTTAATCTTTTACAGCAAATTTGTTTTAAAGCACAAGCATTAATAAGGTAGGACTTAAGTCTAGCAAAATAGAATGATAGAAATTTTGACAGAACTTGCCTTGCTTTTATGAGACGTTTCCTCAGAAACAGGAACTGTGAGTTGTTGTTCTGTAAGAAATATTTTCTATTCCTTGTCTGAAAAAAAAAAAAAAATCAAGTTACTTTCATGCAATCACGCCTTTTGCAAAATCTACAGCAGCGTTAGGTGAAGATACCACAGAGACCACTCAGTCTGTTAGTGTTGGATTGCAAAGTATTGAGTCTTGTTGATCTCTGCAATTTGTCTGGCCTTAATATTTAATAAGCCTGGTACTCTGCAACCTCGGAGTGAAAGCAGTTCTTTTAAAAACCACCTTGTGCTTTTACCAGAGCTCTCACCAAGCTCTTTAAAGTCAGAGGTGTGTTTGCAACACCATGTCTGGAGGGTAGAGCAATAATCATCCATTTTATGGCTCCATACTCTTATATTAAACTTTTAAGCAGTTTGCAGAAAGAATACTTTATATAGCACATCAGGACCTTGATTTCACTCCTGATCAGTGGGAACTACAGCAAGTCTCAGGTTGCCTTTTTAGCAGGGTGCATATTAAGAGGTAAGTGTCCAGGTAGTGCTGTAACCTGCATGTTCTGGTTGTCCACTTGTTGCACAGTGGCTCACCGGGACCTAGGCTATTACAGAGGGACCTGGTTGTTGAATGCAGAGGAGATGACTGAGAGGTGCAACCCAACTCTGCCTACTTGGCACATTTCTTGTTTTTGCAACAGTCAAAGCTGCAGATAAAGGTCTGCTGATATGTTAGGAAAAAGCAGCTGAGGCTGTTCCGTAAAGACAAATTTTTATTTTTGTCTCCCGCCAAAAGCCATGGGGAATCTTGAAGAAATATAGTCTGAATAAACTGGTTTAGACAGCATCTGTGAATATAAGGGCTCTTTCATTTCAGGCTTCTGATTTGAACTCTGCTTTTGTCTTTGGATACATGGTAGTCAATTTTCAGGATTACTAATCATCTGCAGATTCCCACCAGTTGGGTTTACTTGTGATAGTGGAAAGTGCCCATCCTTTCCATCTTGTGCTCCAAATTTGCTAGTCCAAGTTGGAGGCTGCTGTTGAAACAGCTGCCTATTCTGGTTTAGTGATATTATCACAAAGAATCTAACTTCCTTCTTTCTGCAAACCCTTAGCCAGTAGAAAATAATGCACAAATTGAAAGTATTTGTCATTACATTCGCATATTTCACCAATTAAATCCATGCTATAGTTGATAACATTTTGGATTGCTTTTGTGTAGGAAGCTGTGTATCTGAAGTTGAAAAACTCTGTTAAGTGGTTTGGGAGTTTTCTAAAACTCCTCCAAACACATTGCAGTCTTTAAACCCATGGAAGTGACTTTTTTTAGGTCTCACAAGTGGTTTTAGGAAGTAACGTTCAGCTGACATTAAAAGAAAAAAAAAGTGGTTTTTTTTTTCTTTTTTCCCCCTTTTCCCCTGAAGGCTTGGGTCAGTTTTTGATAATTTCCCTTTCTCTTTTGTCATAACAGTTATAAGTTGCAAATGCTTTGTCTGAGTATCTAGGTTTTGTCCTAATAGGTCTTGAAATTTAGAACTTGAGCTTGAGCTTTTTAGATTTGTTTGTAAAACTTAAGTCGGTGCTTACACTTCAACACTGTAATTTGTTTTGTTTGCAGTTCCCCCCCCCCAACCCATCTTGATGAACAACCTGAAAAATAAATGTGTGGGAGCTCTTACAAGCTGCTAATGGCTTTTAAAAGGCAACTCGTTAAATCAGAACTCTCTTCGAGTGCGCCAGGGACTTTCAGTGCCTGCAAAAAAAATTAACTTAATTTTTATAGCACATCTGTGGCTTTTTCAACATGAATTGCACAGAGGAGATTCAGTGTCTGCCTATGGGGTGTGTATGAACTCAACTCTAAGGCAATGTATCTTCCGAGGTGTAAAGATTATCGTGTTGGGCTGAAAGTGCTCGGTTGACCTGGAAGCCTCAAGCAGTGGGATGAAAGGAAAACTTATTTTTCTTCTGACTTGGCACTTGGAGCAGCAATGGGAGAAATGGGAAAACCTAGGCTCTGACTGGTTTCTCTCTTTATGTGTTAGCTACTGATCCAGCTTTTGTTCTGCGGGGGTATTAATACGTGCGCATTCACTGCCATTTAACCTGCAAATTCACACGGTAACAAATCTTGGAGTATGTACTACTTAAAATTTCAAGAGACGTTTCTCCAAGTACCTAATTAATCATCCATTTCTTAACCACGTTGTTCAAAAGCAATAGTACCAGCATGTAATTTTTTAAAAAATAAATTCCAGTTGTGAAGACTTGCGTGTTTTCCGAGGGTAGCTCTCTCGACGAGCCATGTCGATGGATGTAGATTGTTTCAGCACTAAAGTGCAGGGTGGAGTAACCTCTTATCTAGACATATCACTGTATTGGGGTTTTTTTTGCTTTTAGTTTCAACTACTTATCTGATGCCTAAGAGCCGCGTTTCTGTTAAATGAGGTACTTTTTTTTGTGGTATGTGATGGCAGTTGTAAGATGGAACTTGTATTAATCTGTCAAGAGTTTTATTAATCTAAGAAAAGAGTATCTTTGGAGAAGTGAAAGTGAGTGGACGCCAGAATTAGCTGATACTGTATTTCACTTGAAAAATCTAAATGAAAAAGCGAAAAGAAAAGGCTGTGAAGTTACATCTGAGCAGTAATGTGACAGGTTACTTAAACTCGTGTATGCAAAAGTGGTAAAGGATGTGCATGGTGAGCAGCAGTGCTTGATTTCATGGCCTGCTACACTCTGCTACCTCATGAGTATGAGTCTGAGTCCATCCCCTATTCTCTAGTCTTATATTAAGTGGGACTTCATACTTCTGGTGGCAAATGTATAAATTTTCAGGGTTTTATAAGTACCACGTGCAGTTAATTATTTAAAGAGCACGTTGACTTAAGCAATTGACTAACTGAACTAGTTAGACGTAGTTGTATTGATAAAAATGGATATTTTTGAATTTATATAAACCATGTAATAAGAAAAAACTTAAGGAAGTTTGGAGGCTATTTTGATGATACTTATCTTAAACAGTCCTGAAAGCGCAGTGGTGTGAAGCAAGTGAAATGAAGATCCTTCTTTTGGCTTGGTATCTTCCTGACAGGGTACTCATCTACCTTGGGAAGTAAGAATTCCTTTATATTGACTATTTTGCATATGTACAAACCCAAAATTTTGATGTAAGACTGAATTGCTGTGTTGAACCTGTTTGTGTAGAAAACCTTCAGTCTCAGCCTGAGAATCTTTTATGTTTGTTCTTGAGGTTGTATTTGTTTGAGAGACTATGAAAGGGAGAGGAATGAATGGCCAAAAGACAGTGTAAATTAAAAATGTGGTTTATGCTCTTAAAATGGTTTGAATGAGAGCAAGCTCATGGAGTGCACAGTGGTTCTTCTCACGTTCAGTGTGATCAGCCTTTGGCAGGGAGTTTTACTCCCTACCTTTTTCTGTCCTTTCAAGGGGTTGTGCACCAAACCCCTGTGATGTCAGTAGCTGCCCTGGATGTCAGTGAGTGAGATTATTCCACGTAGCAGCAATTGGCTGCTCTCCATCTCTAATAAATCTGATTTTATTAGCACTCAGCTGCTACCTTTGGCCTAGGAGGAGACATGAAACCATAGGTTCCCAACAACTTCTCTGCCACTAGTGAGACATGCTGGGATTAGATTTGAAGTGGAACACAGAGGAGTGCTGAAATGAATATGATTGCTTGGCCATGCTGGCACCACTGGTGCTAAAGAAGATGTAAGGATGGCAAAAATGTCAGGCCATAGCAGCACCTGAGATCTGTCAGGAGCAGGCAAGGAGGCATCAGTCTGTAGTAGGAGCAGAGCAAGAAGTTAGTGACTGGGAACTGTAGGGTAAGCTCAGTTGGAAAAAGGTAAAGCTTATACCACTTCAGGAGGAAAGAAGGGGGGTGGTAAAAGGCAGTACAGAAGGTTGGGAATTGCAGCTGTGGGATCTCTGGACAATGTGCTGCTTGTAAGCAGGCTGAGCTTTTGGATGGCTTTTCTTGTTGCAGCTCAAAATGCATTCTTTCTTCCTCTCTAGGTCATAGGAATCAGTCAGGAAGGCAAAAGTGTCATGCAACTGCTCGTGCACTGCAGGCTGTGGCTGCAGTCTTTGCTGGCCTCTGCAGTTAGTATTAAAACAACTGCTTAAATTTTGCACTATATAAAAAAACCCAAGTAATAGTAGATTTCTTAGATCCTCTCTTCATAAGGGCCTAAAAGAATATTTACTGGCTTTTTTTTGTTTCATAGCATTTAAAGTTGAACGGATGTCAGAGCAGCTGTACAGTGGGATTTAGAATTGTGGTGTGTTTATGGGAAGGCCATGGTCACTGAAGTGCATGTGCTCAGAGCAGTCACTCAAAGGTGAAAAAAAGGGGAACATAGGACTTCTTGGTTTTGCTTTGGGAGGTGTCTCTAAGCAGCAGGTTGCTTCTATGAGATGAGATAGATCTTCTGTTGGATTGTGTGTGTTTGGATGTTGTAATAATAAGACTTCTATGGTCAGACATAACCATCACAAAAAGCCAGAGTTGTCATCTTGCTGCTATTTCTGTCTTCTAGGTCAATAAGTTTCTCTGTAAGCCACACACCATTTTGTTTATAAGTGCTGGTTGTTTCTCTGTCGACAGCTACAGAGCTTGCCTCAGCAGAAAAAGATTTCCCTGAAAATTCAGTTAACTCAAAACCTTAGTCTTTCCCATGGGTAGAAGAACATGTTGTTAGCAGATATAAGGGTGTTGGTGTAAAAAGACCTTTGGGAAGAGAGAGGCACTGAAAGGTTCTCCTGGAGTGAAAACCTTTCTGATGAAGATTTTTAGTTCATTCACCTTGCTCAAAATTTTTCCTATCCTTTTCTTTCTAAGACTTTGTTTGGTCGCCTGTCCTAATCAGAAGCTCCCAGGAACAGTCCATCACTTCCTTAAAACGAGTGACCCTGAGGCAGGGATATCGAACTGTTTCTAGTAAGAAAACAGGCTTATCTATGGTTAACAGCACTCCTTGTAGCTATTGTAGGGTCTCTGAGCCTAAAGCTGTGCTAAAATGGATGTATTTCCTGCCCCTTCCCCCTTCATCCTCTGCTTATTCAAACCTTCAAAATTAAATGACAGTGTCAGCAAAGAAATTGCTGCTGCTTAATGAGTTTCAATTGGGTTACAGATTGAAGCCTGACTCCTTGCAATGACAGATTAATAACTCCTTCTGAAGCTTTACAGCACGTTTAAGGGGGGATAATTATCTTCTGGGCTTTTTTTCTTTTAAACTGCGAAGCTTCATTTTTTGCTACTGCCTGAGTCAGGTGATATTACTGTAAATCTTTTTGTAACAAAAGACTTGACATTATTGTTTTTCAGACTCTGAGGAACTTGTGGCCTCCTGTTTCAGATATGACAAGTATTTCTGACATAAAAAAGGGGGGGAAAGCAGTAACAGAACACAAGGATTAAAAAGAAAGTTTTCTGTTATATACCACAGAACTGCTGCTGCACCTGCTGTTTGTCTTCTCCAGTGTCTGCCAGTGTGATCACCAATGTGCCTGGGGGAAAGAATCTCAGTGTTTGGGGTTTTCCTCATCTGGTTTGGAAGTCTGTGTTGAAAGAAATGCTTCAGCTCTGCTCCTGTCTCAGGGGACCAGGGCCAGTTGCAGTGGGCACAGTGTTAGGGAATCACTCCTGTGTGAGGCAAGGAAGGGGAGCCACAGTGAGGCAGAGGTTGGTCTCTTTGTGGTGGCCCCTTGCTGCACACACCTCTAGGAAGGTATGTGGTATTAGTATGTATATGGCTTTCACTGCTTTGGGTTTATACCTAA
This sequence comes from Sclerurus mexicanus, assembly GCA_013396755.1. Classification (NCBI taxonomy): domain Eukaryota; kingdom Metazoa; phylum Chordata; class Aves; order Passeriformes; family Furnariidae; genus Sclerurus; species Sclerurus mexicanus. The sequence goes on from VWZF01002844.1 coordinate 574,546, forward strand.
GGAGGAGTACTTATATTTTTGAAAGTATAAAGGAGCTTTTCACATGTTACTTATAAAATATTTAACAGCAAATGCTTTGTTAATTCTGTATTGCATAAAACAATGAATATGTGGTAAATGAATCTGAAAACACCTTAGTCAAGATTTCAAAGAAGGACAGAGTCTGCAACTAATCTCTGAAAAATATCTGTGCCCTTTATAATGGTGGCATCTTATTTCTAAGTGGAGATTGTCTTTTTAAATTGTCTTTTGTGCCTTGTCCAAGCTCTTCCACTGAGTCATTGCTAAGATTGGGATTTGGCCCAGGAACCTTGACTCATAGTCCTGTGCCTGGACCAGAGGCCACATGAGCTTTACCTCAGGACAGCAGTTTCTTCCAGGACTGGACTGTCAGTTTAGGCTATTCAGTATATGGTGTGGGGTGTGTTGTTTTTGGTGGTTGTTGTTGTTTGTTTTGTTTTTGCTGTCTTTTCTGGGTTTTAGATTCTAGGAAGAATACAGGGAGCAATTTTTCTTGCTGACGATCATTTTGCCCCATCTTTATGTCCTTGTTTCTGTGATTGCCATCTTGCTAATAGTGTCTATTCAGCCCTCCAAATTATTTGGAACAAACTAATTTTTCAGGAGCTATAACACTACACTCCTGTGAAAATATGAAGCTATATGTAAAAATATTAAGAAATTAACTATTGAAATTCCAAAGCAATCTTCTGTTTAAAATCTCTTGATAGTTATATTTTTAAACTACTCTTTTTCTACCTTAAATCTGTTATTTAACCCCATTGTGAGTAGGAATTCACATTATGAAATACAGCATACCTGCCTGCTTCTGTAGTTTTTTTTTTTAGTTTTTCACTATGTATATGTGAGTATGTAAATCACACTAATATGATACAACCTGAAAAACAATTAGCTCCTCTAGGAAAAAACAGAGCAACAGTTTTGACATCATGGACACTCCTGCAAGAAGGCAAGGGTGTACACAGTGCACACATGTCTGGCAGCAGAGAGCCAGCAAGTTAATTTGACATTTGGTTCTGCACAGTGTGCCAAAACCAAATTTTTTTTTTCTTTTTTGCGTAATCTGTTTATTTAAAGTCAAAACTATGCTTTGTTTGGCTTATTTTAAAGGTGAATAAAATGCTTATTACAAAGATGACCTTGATAGCATAGTGCTATGTCTGCCTACAAGGAGGAAGAATTACCCGCTTGTTTACTGTCCTTAACTTCCTTATCTAACACAATGACAAAGCATGACCTTGAATATGTCATTCAGGGTTTCAGGGTTTGGATATCCCCAAAATTTCCTTCAGACTTCAAGAATTGGCATCACCTGCCTCCCTTCCCTGTTGAAAAATGCTTTTAATTTTTTTTTAAAGTATTTGCCTTGTGCTTGTGTTGCTGAACATAAACTGTCAAAGATGAGGATTAGTTTCAAAACAGGCTTCCCGTTTTTCAAGGCTCCTATCTTCTGCAGTGATGTGACAGGCTGATGAATGCCACATTGGCAGCGTTGCGCCATTGAGAACGTAGCTAATAGATTCGCCATGCTGAGTGCAAGACGGAATCACAGAATTCCAATTAGGTTGGAAAAGACCTCTGAGAGCATTGAGTCCAACTCTTGACTGAACACCACTGTGTCAACTAGACCATGGCACTAAGTGCCATGTCCAGTCTTTCCTTAAACACCTTCAGGAATGGTGACTCCACCCCCTGTCTGGGCAGCCCATTCCAATGATTAACAACCCTTTCTGTAAAGAGATTCCTCCTTATGTCCAGTCTAAACCTACCCTGGTGCAGCTTGAGTCTGTCCTCTTGCCCTGTCACTAATTACCTGGGAAAAGAGCCTGACGCCCACCTGGCTACAATTTCCTTTCCTGTAGTTGTAGAGAGTGGTAAGGTCACCCCTGATCCTCCTCTTCTCCAACCTGAACAGCCCCAGCCCCCTCAGTCGCTCCTTATAGAATTTACCCTCTAAACTCTTCATCAGCTCTGTTATCCTTCTGTGGACTGACTCCAGCACGTCAATGTCTTTCTGGTAGTGAGGGGCTCAAAACTGGAAAAACTGGACACAGGACTTGAGATGTGGCCTCACTAGTGCCAAGTACAGGGTGAGTAAAGATGCTAACAATGGCCTGGGGTTCTGCAGACACCTTCTTAACCCTTCTTCAAGGGGTCATACAGTGGTCTTCTGTAATCCTGTACAGGCTAGTACACTGAATGGCAAGCAAATGGTATAGAGGCTGAATTGCTAGTGCTTCTGAAGATGGTATGTAACATGTCATCTGATTTTTTTTTTTTAACATGCAGTATTACTGGCTCAGTTCTGGATCAGAAACAATGCTTGACTTATTTTATGTGTTGAAGCTTCCTCATAAACTACTGTGAAATTTGAAGGTGGTGACTGTGAGGCTCAAAGGTTAACCCTGTAATAGGAAAAATACTTCGTCTGTTGGTGTTCCAGGCTATCTAAAGTAAAGCTTTCCACCTGTGATATCTTGATGCACACAAACATCCAATAGAAAAATTATTTATGTGATAAACACAATATATTGTTATTGGTCTTTTACCTTGAAAATACTTACCAGGATTTCTTTCATCCTTGTCAAGTTTTTTTTCATCTTTTTTAGTTTGTCTTCAAGCTGGTAAAAAGTTCAGTTTGGGAGTAAGGAGGAAAAATCTAGACTTTTAAATGTAAGAAATTCTTTTTATACATATTCTTCACATGTATTTTAAAAAACAAACAGGTATTTTACCATCACCTTGCACCACGAAGGAGCTGGTGCCCAAGTACCCAAAATGTGCTATTCTGCCTCTTTGTGTGGGCTGCAATAAGGGGAGGCAAACACTGTGCCAAGATGAGACTGGCTGTCACTGCTGTCAAAGCTGTCTAGCCTCACAAACCAGTCAATGGTTTGCTGTAGTGTCACTTCTGAAATTTACTACTATTTTATTTTAAAAAAAAAAGAGAAAGACTACTAGCAAGTTCTTTCTCTGCTGTATCACAATATCTGCTTTCCTGTTCTTAAGTGGCATTAGCTGAATATCTCCTGGTCACCCCCTTTGCCTTCTGTCCCTAAGGTGAGGCCCAAGGCAGGTGGCGAGTCAGGGTGGATTGAGAAAGTAAAAGCACCCCATTCCTAGTCTACTGGATCTCTTTGACTTTTATGATGAGACTGTAATATTTTCATTTCTTCTTCTCTTAGTCAGGAGTGCAGTCTGTCCCTTGAAAAATAAAACCCCAACTCCAAAGCAACAGAAAGCCCCAAGACTGACCCAGGAAGCAATTAAGTTGATTTTAAAGGAGCTTTTGCAGCATAAAGTACCTGAGTGAGGAGCCCAAATATTCATGTGAAAGACTAGGTATTGCAGGGTAATCTAGGCTGAAAAGAACCTCTGGAGATAGTCTTGTCTAGCCCTCTGTTCACAGCAGGCCCCTACAATTTAAGTCACTCACAGGAGTTTTGACTATATGCAAGGAAGGAGATCACACAGCCTTTGTGACAGCCTAGCCTGGTGCTTAGCCACTTCATTGTTTAAAAAAACAAACCTTGCCTAATTTTTTTTCACCTTCACTAAAACAAGTTTGTTGCCTTTAGTCTTAATCACTGGGCACTTTCCAGATGAGTCTGTCCTTCTCTGTTTGCCCAGTGGACAGCTGCAAACAGCAGTCTGCCGGGTCTCCTTTCAGTTGAAATGCAGTTGATAGGGAAGGACCTCCTTTGGCCCCTTCTCTTTTCGCACTTATTTCCTTTAATGGCTGAGCTGTGGGTAGCTTTAGCCATGTGACTGTGACAGCCTCCTACCTAGACAGTGACCACCCTCGTCCAGGTGCATCCTGCTGCAAGACAGCAGGGATCACATGTTTCTAAAATGTGTGGTGCTCAGGGCAAAGCTCATTCAGTTTAGTGCTTTATTAGTAGGATGGGTATGAAAATTCCCTGTAGCTGTGTTACTGGGCCAAGGGATACTGGTGGTTAAAGAATGTTTCACTTCAAATGCTAATTATCTGTTTTGGATGTAATTGGCATATAACTGGTATATTTTAATATGGGGGGAAATGTACAAGCAGAGTATAACCAGATGTATAGTTCAATCACCTCTTGCTCTCCAGTGCCTCTTACTAATATAATAGTAATGGGGCTTCCCATCTGCTTTTGCAATGAATTTACTAAGGACAATCTCTGAGCCTAAGAAGCTATTACATTTATCATCGTTTCCCTTTCTATTCTCAGTTTAGTAGCAATATAGATTAGGCTTTGTGCCACTGCTACATATAAGCTCCTCTGCACAGCTTTCATTCTGCCTTCTGATTTACTACAGCATTTCTGGCTGATGTTGGTTAGATCAGTTTTAACAGTCAGTCTTCCTGATGTATTCTGTGAGCCTTGCTCTTCCTAGCTGTGACTGGGGGGAGAGCAGCAGAAAGCTTAGGCTTCTTGCGGGACTGGGTTGGTGAAGATGTCTGTAGCCATAACTGTGACTTGGAGGTGACTGGCCATAATCTGTCACTTTGCAGAGCTGTGTTTCTGCCACATCTGTCATGTGTAGCTGTAATTAGGAGCATGCCTGTATAGAACTCTGTATTTAAGTTGTCAGTATTTGAAATTTCAGTGAGTAGATTTATCTTGCTAAGGGGGTTTCTTCACCTCTTCTCTTTGTGTACTTATCTTTTCTAAGTAAAACTTATCTTAATCTTCCAGTTACTTGAGAATGATCCTGTTGCTGCTATGTTCTCTTGATCTCTGGGAACAAGGGCCAGCAGTGAACCACCCGCTGGTATCACAGCTGCTACTTGCTGTACTTTCTCTTTCATTAAGACTACTTTTTCACTGTGAATGTGAAGAGAATGAAGTGTGTTCTTTTGGTTGGCTTTTTGGGGTACAGTTTGGTTACTCTTTATACTATGCCTAATGATAAGTCTGTTTGGGGTTTATGTGGCAAATGGTAGAATTCTTTTCCTTTGTTTTACCTCCTTTACCCTCTGGTTATTACCTGTCAGCTTCGTTCATTATCCAGGGAAACAGATCTGTGGATTCAGAGGGAGGGTCACAGGGAGCAAAACCAGCATTGACTACTGACGTGTCAACAAAAGCATCAGACTTCCATCTTCATCTTGCAGTTGTCTGGAACAAGGATTAAATTGCAGATCATCCTAAGGCAACAGGGGAACCTTTAGTAAGGTTTGTTTACTTGCCAGACCAAAACCACTTTGACTGTTCTTATATATTCTCTATGCAGAATTGGAGTCTTTTTCTTTTTTTAGTACATTGTAAAAAGAACAGTTAAAACCTTGTGCTTTTCCAGCCTCCTAGCATGGCCCTTCCATGAGGATGCAAATTATTTTTTGTCCCTGTGTTTAATGCATCCCTTATTGATAGTGTTTTCTGGTTGGATTTTATCTTGGCTAAGTAATTCGCCTTATATTCCTGAATCCTGGATCTGTTATGATTCCTCATTTACACCTTTTTTTGCTTCTGTGAAACATGGAAGATGTTTGCAAATAACATGTAGCTAGCTTCTTTGTGCATGTCATCTGACTTAGTGTCAAAATTTGTGGACTACACAGGAGATTGTGCAACAAGAATTATTTACTTGCCTAGAATTGCCAAGCTAAAAACCTGCATCCTTGCTGCAGCCATGAAATAATCAGGAAAACATCACCATTTTGGCTCAGTTACGATCACGAGTTTGCAGCAGTCGTTTTCTGGCAATGGTGTATATGCTTGGTTCTGTCTTAAGGCAGGTGAAATGTATTGAGGTGTCCCACTCTTTAGCCTCTCATGCCACTGGAGGTGTATGAGGGTGAGGAAGGCAAAACTTGAAATGGAGCCTTTTGTTTCTCCTTTCAAGAAGATACCAGACTTTATAAATTCCTTGGTAGTTTTGATGTACTTACATCCTCTCTTCCTCTGCAGGAAACCGATAGTAACAATTCACTGCAATGTGTTTATAATGCACTTATGTATTTAGTCTCATGGATTATACCTCGGATGTTATTTGATAATAAAAAGTATAGAAGAAGCAGCAAATCAGCCTCATGGATTTTTAACTCTCTTCCAGGACTCATAGTTGGGGTGATCCTGAGATATGGGACTCCGTCCAGCAGTGGCCATGACAAGCCATTCAGCTGCTCCCAGGAGGACAGGCCATTCACAACCCTGCTGGTCAATGTCAGTGGGAAGTTCTTTGAGTATACTCTCAAAGGGGAAATAAGCCCTGGGAAGATCCACAATGTGGAGCAAAATGACATGTTGCGAAAGGTGGGGCTACATCATTTTTTGTGCTTGGCTGAGTGTTTCTCCTTCATCTATGCTTCCCTCCCTTCTGCTTGCTCCATCCCATTGGAATATTAGGTAGTGTCAAGTGTCAGTATTCCTGATGGTAACAGCACTTCAATGCTTAATTTAAGAGCACCTTCTGTATTATATTGCTAGTGGCGAAACTGTGCTCTCTTGCATGCATGTAGTGCTTTCCTAAAGCCCTTGGTTTGAAGACTTAATGTATGTTTCTAACATTTGTAGAATTCACAAAGTCCAGCTGAACAAAAAAAGTCTGATTCTGCCTTGCATAAATAAAATATAATACAATATAATGGTTCTTATTATTCTTTTCCCTAGGATTTTAAAATCTGTTTATTGTCAGGAAATAGTTACTGCTTGTATGCCTATAATCTACCAAATGAGATAGTCTGGTGTTGGAAGTGAAATTCATCTATGAACCGTTATTCAGATGTGCTATTTGGCTTTTTATTCAGTGTCAGGGATTAAGCATCTTCTGTGTGTATCAAAGCTAGACTTTGAAGTATAGGATTAAGACTTTCAGGTTTGTAATGTAAAAATACTTCTTTTTGCTAACTATGAAGAAAGTTTAGTTGTCTGTATATATCTACCTGTCTGCTATAGATATCTAAAATTAGCTGAAGGGAATCCTACTCTGGGAGGGCACACTTGTGTTTGTCTTCTAACAGTTGGTAATAGTTTAATAGTTTCCAACAGTTTCTAATTAGTCTAATAGTTTCACGTGTGCAGGTCTTGTTTGGATTTTAAATGTTCATTTTTGTTCCTTAGTATTGTGTAGACTTTCATGAATATCTGAAATTTCTACTGAAATACATGCCAGTGATAAATGATCCAAATTCTCGAAAACCAGCCCTGTATCTGACTTGTTTGGCTTAAAATAACTTCAGTGGCTTGACTTTCAAAAGATCATAAGCTAGAAAAGCATTTCATTTGCAGCTGTATGAAGGTTATGTGTTGCAATAAGAGAGATCTTCTCCAGCATCATTTCTACTAGAAATTTTCAGTTTAAAAAGGGAGACTGTGTTTCGGACTGCTGCCAAATTATCATTGGTGATGGATGTATTGGGTGTTTTTCCTAGATGCTGTTTACTGACAAGAGCTGCAGCTTTTTGCTGCTATATATGTATAGACCTGGCTGGTGTTTTAGAGGATCGACTTATCTATTTCAACAACCAAAACCAGTAGTTGTGAGAAAATGAAAAAGACCTAAAGGTTTCTGTATGTCTGTTTCTAACTGAAATTTCATTTTTTATTTTTTAGGTAACATTTGACCCAGAAGTTTTTTTCAACATTCTGTTGCCTCCTATTATTTTTCATGCTGGTTATAGCCTGAAGAAAGTAAGTGTAATAATTTCTGGGGAGAACAAGCTCTTTTTTTTTTTTGTTTTTTTTTTTTTTTTTTTTTGTTTTTTGTTTTGCTTTGTTTTTTTTTTTTGTTTTGCTAAGTGCAAGACTGATGATTTTTTTCAGGATTGTGGTCTCCATTTCAAGCATTTATTATTTTTTTAAGGCAGGAAGAAAAATCTTATTTCCTCCATAGGTGATTAGGCCATATTGTTTTAGAGTGAAAGCACATGTATTTTTTTAGTATAAATGTGTTAAATGTCTATTTAATCTTGCTGATTTTTTTTCCTTTGAACTTAGCCAGAGATTAATGTCAATTTCATTTAAATTAGAAAATATTCTGCTATGAATGGTTTTGATCCTTCTCAAACACCCAAAATCCAGTAAACTGTGCTGAGAAGTGGACCTAACCCTGAATACCAGTGGAGATGTGCCAGACACCGAATGGCAGAAGGACCCAGATTCTGATCTTGCTTGAAAATACCATGAATTTGTGCTGGTTTTCAGTTTTACAGCTCACTCTTACATCTCTTAGGAAAACACCTGTGTGAAAAGCTTACTGTCAATAAGCTACATGTAGGATTTAATGCATGGTTCAGAGCTGGTTTATTCCATTTATTGAAGTGGGATAGAATTTATTTTGTAGCAATTAAATATTTCTGTGTATTAATGCAAGTGAAGTCATGTGGTATATGTTTTTGAATGGGGGATATAATTTTTTTTTTTTTAAAAATAAGTCTATAAACCTCTTTTTCCCATGCAGAGACACTTTTTCAGGAATTTGGGGTCCATTTTGGCTTATGCCTTTTTAGGAACAGCAGTCTCTTGTTTTATTATTGGGTAAGTGAACTTTGATAACGGTTCCTTTCTATACTATAGTTTAAGTTCATATATTGCTCTCTCTCTCTGCATCCATATGTGTATTTTATGTATATGTTTTCACACACATTTAGTATAAGATAGCTAGCTGTGTTGGTTTGCCTGGATACAATCTCTTCTGCTGCTAATATTGCTGTCTTCTATATGGATATTCTGAAATACAGAAATCCTGAATTGCATTGTGACCTTGGTTTGTCTCTCAAAGAATTTCACTAGAGAAATAATTTGAAGGCTATTCTTAGATGAGAGCTTTTGGCCTATGTACTGTGTTGGGAAAAACAATACTGAGGGGGATTTTGAGGAGGAAAATTTTCCCTTTGGTGGAAAATGGAAGCAACCTGCAGACTCTCTGCTAGTTGTGTGAACAGATTTCATGCTTTGCTTACTGGTTTTAAAGAATGTCTTCTGGATCATGTATGGCTTGCCTTGGTTCATAGCGAAAAGAGGAAAATGCATTTTGAGATCTTAGTATTACACTGTGGCAGTGTCCCACAGAGCTCTAGCATAACCAAGACCGCCTGAAATGAAGTTGCTTGTGCTTTTTCTTTGCCTGTCTGAAATGCACCAACTTGTTGACTTGTTTGACCTGGACTATTCTATCCCCTTTCTCTCCAGGAATCTCATGTACGCGGTTGTGAAACTAATGAAGTTGGTGGGTCAGCTCTCTGATAAATTCTATTATACAGACTGCCTCCTCTTTGGAGCAATAATATCTGCCACTGATCCAGGTAGCTTGATGAACACTTTTTAATAGCTTTCCAAAATAACCCTATTGCTAGTGTTTCTGGCTACATATTAACAGGACTTTATTTTCAGTTACATTACATTAGTATCTCTGACCCTCTGAACTGCCTGTAAATTCCAAGTGTTTTGAAAGCTGTTCTCTGTTGATTTGGTGCTGAACTGGTATGACATCGTGTTGTATTTGGGGAAAAGTGTAACTCTCCTGTTCAAATACTTTAAACAATCTCTTTTTTTTCTGCCATGGTAGGTTTTTCTTGTGTAGTTTACATCAAGTTGATGAAACTATTACATTGTCTGAATAGCAGGACTTCCTTCTTCAGCTACGTTGCTTGGTGCTGGGTAATTTAAGAGCAATATTTGAGGCTTTTAGGCTCTTTGGATGGGGGATTCTTTTCTCTTTCAAATTAACTTGATGTTTTACAAGGGGAAGAATGGTCTTCTGGCCAAGTAATTTGAGCTTTTGCCCAACTAGTGTAGTCATCCTTCAGGGTCCAGCAGGCTCACACAGGTGTCTCTGGCTGACTGGTCAGTTTGTACGGTTGGTGTATATCAGGGGCCAGGGTAAGGAGTGGTGAAGTATGAAGCTTGACATTTAAAACATCTTATTTGAGGTTCTCAGTGGTAATTAGTGTGAAAATGGGAAGTAGCTCTTGTGACTGAGCTGAGCTCTGAACAGCTGGTGGTTGCACAAAATTTATTCAAAAAATCACAATGATCTTTTGAGCTTGTATATGGGAACATCTTCAAGATGGTCTTTCATCTCAGACTGAATTTTCTTGAAAGGGTGGTTATAAATATATAGCAGTCTTGCCCTTTTCAAATCCTGTGCAAATGCACACTCCTGTGGCACAGTGTATACTTTGGGGTCCACTTAGAATTATTAGCACTATTTCACAATGGCTGAAATAATAAACCTATGTCAACAATCAATACAGCTTTCAAAAGTAGCAAGAGCTGCACAATGCTTTGTTGATAGTCATATTTGAAGCATGTTCTAAAATAATATCAGGGCTTTGGTAGAACTGCCTTGTCTGCCCCATGCCCCTTAATCACGGGGGCCTTCCTATAAACGCTGTTCAGATGGGAGGACAGCAGAGCTGCCCTAAGACTCATGGTGGAATTGTGTACCTATAGATAAACATGACTAGTGTGTTTCCCAGTTTCATTTTGATCCTGTACTTCAATTCCTGGGTTTTGTTGCTTTCGACACACTGGAAGTCTGCTCTGTCAGCTCACACCTTAGTTCCTGAAGTCAGCCGGTGTTGTTTTTCTCCTTTCTTTCTGTAGTTACCGTGCTAGCAATATTTAATGAGCTGCATGCTGATGTCGATCTCTATGCCCTTCTGTTTGGGGAGAGCGTGTTGAATGACGCTGTTGCCATTGTATTATCCTCGTAAGTAACTTCATGAATTTCTACTGTGAAATGACTTAATTGCTTTTGGTATTTGGCTAAAAGAAATGCTTTTTCTGAGAAATGTTATTTTAGATTCAAACAGATTGTCTTAAATTGAATTAATAGCTGTTGCAAACATTTGCCAGGATCCCTAATGCATACATATGCCAGAATGACATGTATGGCTCCACCTCTGTTGCTCAGGTGGTGTTATGGAATAAAACTTTTCTGATACTGCTTCTAACTTCTCACCTTGTTACTCTCTTTCTAGATCTATAGTTGCCTACCAGCCAACAGGTCAAAATACCCATGCTTTTGATGCAGCAGCATTTTTCAAGTCTGTTGGTGTTTTCCTGGGAATATTCAGTGGTTCTTTCATGATGGGAGCAGTGACAGGGGTTGTGACAGCTCTAATATCCTTTTTCATGTTTAGCTCTTCTAGCTGAGATGACACATGTGGGTATTATCAGGTCCTTCTTCCTTCCAATTATAGCAAAATTGACTCTAGCTTTTTTTATCCTGAGTATGAAGATTTGATCAGTATTCATAAGACTTTATTTTCTATAGAAAGACATTGTAGGTAACCACAGAAATCAACTTTTTCCAATATAACTGTGGCCACGCTAGAAGATGTAGTGATATTGCTCCACACTGGAAGCTAAGGGGAGGCCTTAAACAGGCATATTCTAATAAGGTTTATTTTCTTTTTATAAAATTTAAAAAAAAAAGATAAGAAAAAAGCAATAATCATTTACTTTCAAATTAACACTTCAATTTGGTCAATTATATGAAATAATAAAATACTTTTCTTGCCTTTCCTTCACCTTGATTTCCCTCTAAAATTATGAGCACAGGTTTTAATTTCAGATTTAATGAAATGTTTCGGTATTGTTGCTTACAATAACAGCCAGGGGAATAAGCCGTTCAATTCACAAGGCTGCCACAAAAGACTGGAAATGAGGAATTGGTTCTGACAAGGGCCCTCGACAAACTTTGAGGGACCAAAGTTCAGCCTCTTCCTCTCCCATGGAGTGACTGTGGCTATCCAGTTTGCTTAAGCATCCATCAATACCTCTTGAGCCAGGCACTGGGATTATCGGAGCATTCTGAATGTTGCTATGGTGGATGTTGCTGCTTTAGAAGCATGATCTTAGAAAGGAGGTCTCTTTTGGAAGAGTGGGATGGGGGAAATTCAGTTGAGTTCAGAAGTTTTAGAGGCTAACAGAGTTAACAGCTGTTTACACCAAATATAAAACTCAGCTTTTTAATGTCAACTGTCATGCAGAATAATAGTGAGTTTTTTTAATGTTCCTGTGGGCTTTTATTTTGAGGGCAACCTTCTGACAAAGTAAGGTCACAGCTAAAGGTGTGTCTGGAGTATATGTTTGCCCCTGTTCAGGAGTGCAGAGAATGTCAACAAGAAGTAGGTGTGAGTGGAGAGTCAGTGTTTGGCCTGCCCCTGAAACGCTGCCAGCTGTTTGCCTCTGATGTTAGTCACTTAAGGCTTATTGTGAACACTGTATGCTGTGATAAAGCCCACAGGACATTGTTTTCATTGAGTCTTCTGGGCTACCAGACTGCTGCTTCACAGGAGATGGTTGAGTGCAGTGAGCTCCAGAACTCCCAGGACCCATAAATTTCCTCTTAGAATCGGTGCTGCTCATTGATTTTAGCATCACTATCTCTTGAGCCGTAACTTCCACAGCAGCAGTGCTGCCACCAGCTTTAGACTCTGCAGTGCTGCAGAGAGCCCAGGATGCAGCTGTGTTATGCATGGAGAGCATTGGTGGATGATGGGGCAGCCTTGATGTGTCCACTGAGGTACCAATTGCCTTCATATGAGCAGGAGAAAGTGCTACCACCTTACTGTTTCAAATGCTCTTGCTGTTCTCCCACTTAGACTTCAGAAAAGATTATGCTAGTTGTCACCTTTCAGATAAGAGCAGGGTTGTGCATAGCTGTCTGCACCTCAGACACAGTGTGTGTTCAGTGTTTACCTGCTGCCAGAGTAGTGCAGCGGGAAAAAGGACCAAAAATAATTCTATAAATATGTGAACATTTTTCTTTAGTATGTGAGGAGCTAAATTTAACACTACTGAGATCTGTTCCTCTTCTTCTGTATGAATTGTTAATTCAGTGTGTGCTTTGATGTTTTTCAAGTTTTGCTCTCCCTCTGCAAGATGAACTTGTTTTTCTTTCCATTGAAAGATTGAGCTGGTCTGAGCTGGCTTTTCCTCTAAACCACATCAGCACAAGGAGAGGAAATACATTTTATAGGCAGTATTTTTGTTTTACCTCAAAAGTACTGAAGTACCCACACTTGCTGGAAAAAACTTGTTAACAAATCCAAGCAAGAAAATTCTCCTAAATCTACTTCATCCTAAGGTTGCTTTAGTCAATAACAGTGCTGTGAACTAAATTCTGAGTGTATCTTCTGCGTTATTTAAAGATGCCAGGGGGAATCTTTATTGGGGTTTGCAGGGAGAATCAAACATCATTCCCCCACCAATCTCCTGAGAAACAAGACACACACAGTCTGAAAGGAATGCCAGGTATATATCCCTTCCTTACTAGCACATCGAAGGGAAACATGGAGTAAGATGACGTTACCTTTAAGAGGTGGAGACACACCTTATGGCACGGATATGCAGGAAAAATATCCAAACCTGATTCTTGCAAGGGGAGACCTTGATTCTGAAGTTTGCCTTGATGTGTTGGAATTCATGTTTTTCAGCATTAAGAGTTTTGTTTTCCAACTAGCATTGGCTGTTAGCACATAAAAGTATTTTTCATAAATATTTGCTACAGAGAAGCCAAAGGATTTCTTTTTGATCCCTTAACAAATGACTTAACGTGACGAAGTTTACCAAGTTGCACTGCTTCCCCCTGCTGGAAACGGCCCTCTTCTTCTTGATGTCCTGGAGCACTTTCTTGCTGGCAGAAGCTTGTGGATTTACTGGTGAGTTGTTGAGATTCAAGCACGTGGAGACAGAAGTCCTGTCCATCTTAACAGCCATTTTTTCACTTTCTCATTAAAAACTTTTCAATGAGAAACATGATGTTTTTGTTTAAAGCTTTTTTTTTTTTACATTCTGTCCAATGTCATTGAAGGTGCAGCTCATGGTGTAATAAAGGCTTCTAAGAGCAATGGTTTGGTTCAAACACCACCTCTCTAACCTAGAATCTCACTCACTTGAAACTAAGGGTCAGAAAATCTCAATGTTAAGGATGATGTATAAATTTAATGGAATTCATGAAGAGACAATGTGGTGAACTCCCAGTAAGCAGGCTGATTTTTACATGTGGTTCTGTTCACAGGTGTGGTGGCTGTCCTCTTCTGCGGAATCACCCAGGCGCATTATACATACAATAACTTATCAGTTGAATCAAGAAGTCGCACTAAGCAGGCAAGGATGTCTTTCACAGTGTATGGCTGTAGGAGTCCATGTAATATTGTTTTTACAGCATCTTTTTTTTTTCTTGGCCTTTAACTTGTGACTCTTTTCTCCCTAGCTCTTTGAGGTATTGCACTTCCTGGCTGAGAACTTCATATTTTCTTACATGGGTTTGGCACTGTTTACTTTCCAGAAACACATATTCAGCCCAGTTTTCATTATTGGAGCTTTTGTATCCTTTTTCACTTTGTGTGAGGTTTCTCTATTGTCATATGTGCCTGAAAACTTATGGTGCCTGTTGGCTCTATGAAGCAGACAATGTTGGCTGGCCTAAGTTCCCCTGGTGTTCTTGCAGGCCTGATAATTCTGAGAACAATCTTTGGTTATACCTTACATCAAAGCCCTAAGGCCTCTGTGCCACACAGTTGTTGTTCTGTACCTGCATAATGCTAGAAGGTTAAATAATTTCACTAGATTACTAAATAAATATGCTTTTCTCTGTGATTTGGTCCCTGACAGCCAACACTGCTTGTGTTGCTCTTGTATTTGAACTTTAAAAGTCTAGAAAAGGATGCATTTTTTTTTTTCACTTCCAAGGGTCCCTTAAGAAAGCAGGCAAACTTCAAGCACATAAAGAGGATCATGGGTGAATAGATAACCTTTGAGCAATGTCCCAGAGATAGAGGTCAGCATCTCAGGTGATGGGAGGAGGAAGGAGCTGAGCTGTGGTGCAGACTGTGACATGAAGGGTACACACTGAAAGGTTTTGTTGTTATCACTGGTTAACTTGGTACCTGGCTCTCAAATTCCCCAGAACTAAGCACTTCTGTAGTAGTCACACTCATTTAAGGTAGGAATCACAAGATTCCTCTCTGCATCTTGCCCCTGTTGAAGTGATTTGTGTAATTCTTTCTTCACTGTATTTCTGGCTGCTTGAAAATTCAGCACAATTAAAGGTGTGCATGAAGCAATGGGACCTAGTCTTGAATTACTTTTACCTTCAGTAGGAATAGGGCTACAGGCAATGGAGATAAAACTCAGTGAAATATGTAAATACATACGTAAAAACATATAAAGATGGCTTAATCTGTACTTATTTTCTCTCCTTCTTTCTACTGTTTTCTCTCATCACTCTACTGCTTTTCAGGTTTCACCATATTTGTCTCTTTTTTCCCTTTGGCCATTTGCTTTTTTTTGAAATAGTAATAAATTTTCTTCGGTGTCACGTCTATTTTTCTTACCTAAAAAATGCTTCAGAGCCCTGCAGACAGTGAATAAGGACATGAACAGAATAGTTATGTCTGGTATACTAAGCACTGCAATTTTTCAGCTTTGATGTGGCCTTCCATCTTCTCGCAGGTTATCTGTCTTGGGTTTGTTTTCATTATTTGTTACTTTCTTTTTTTTAATCACTTGTCTTTTATTACATTTTCCTCATCTTTTTCTCCCATTGCACTTAACCTCTGTTGCCTTTTGAGTGGCTTTCTACCTCTGTGAGGAGAGCAGCTAGTACCAGCACCCATATTTTGCCTCAACAGATACGGTCCCCACTGATTTAACTTGCAGGGCTGAAATGTGGAGGCATCATTAATTGCTGACAGAAAAAAAGCTGGACTCTAAAGGCAGAGCTAGAACCTTGGTGTCAGTGACAAAATCTTAGCCATTTTTCCTACCTACATTGGTCATGATGGCTTCTGATGTCTGATTTCTGCAGGCCTCAAAGGAATGGCTACAAAAGTTGTTTGGAATAATTGTGTGAGGTTTATCATACAAAGTAATAATCAAAATCTCATTTTCCTAGAGATATAATTTCTTGCTTTACTTTAGCTATGGCAACAACCCAGTGGTGTCTAGAGCTCTTAAATGGTTTTATTCCTTTCCCGTAAGAGCTGTTTCATTCTTCTAATGTTCTTATCCCAGCAGCAAACAATCAATGTCTGGTGGGCTTCTGGTTGTGTTGGCATTTTATAGGATTTCAGCACACCACTCTAGTTTGTTCTGAAGTGTTTCTTAGGCAGTGAACAGTGCATTCAGCTTTCTAATGCTTCACTGGAACCACTGGGTGTTCTGCGCCACAGTAAGGGAGGGAAGGACCTTACCACCTACTGCCATGAATTCTTCAAAACACTTTCACTGCTGCTTTTGAACTTCATTCTAGTGCTGACAAGTGCTTTTTGGATTTATAATCTCAGTAACTCTGTAGTCTTAAGTGCTTGCTGACCAGCAGGAGATTTTGATTCTGCAGGAGCCATAATGGGGTGGACACTTGCTGGTCTTAAGTTGGTTTGCCCTTTGTATGTAGGACTGCATTTCTGTTGGTTCAAAACACATAATTGAATGGTGGTGATGATGGTTGTTTAAAGTGTGAATTTTCAAAGTAAAGTCTTCTTTTGTACGATTAGCCCTTTTAATACTAGGTATAATTTCACTGTGCATTTAAAAACTTGGTTATAGTAGTTAAAATAAGCATTCTGTGCAATGAGTTCTGTATGCACATAATTGGAGAAAGTCCGCTTTAGATATCTAGATATAACAAAAACACTTAGTATCATGAGGTAAACCTCTCGCAAAACCAAAACTTCTTGTTAAAGCCAGGTACCCAAGAGTACATAGCTCAGAAAAAAGAAATCCTTAACCCAGAGCTGTGAACAGATTGCAATATTTTTGGGCAGAGCTGCGCATATCTACCCCCTTTCCTTCTTGCTGAATTTGGGCAGAAGGCATAAGATCAGCTGGAGCTTTCAGCACATGATGATGTTCTCAGGTAAGAGCTTGGTAAAATGCTTAGTAATACAAAAAGGCTTATTTTTAACTCATAAGAAATTGGCAGTGCTGCTTTCTCTTTTTATAATCCACATTCATGCATCCTAAATGGAAAGCTTACTGATTGTTGCAGCATGCCATCCTGTATCTCTCAACTTTTACAGAGGGTGTGTCACATCAGGGATGAGGGACATATTGAAATGTTAGCTGCTCGTGGCAAGCAGTACCCCACATTGGCAATAGAGCATTTTCATCTGAAGTGCATCTTGAAGGGGATGGGGGAATTGGGATGTATCTCTTCCAGAAGGTTATCTCTAGCTGAGATGATGTACCTGTTGTGCAGAAACAGATACCTGCTGAGAAAATCAAAGAATGTTTACGGTGTCCTCTCCCAGTAAGTTGGAGAAAGCAAAGTATTTGTGACTTAAACTCCCTTATGATTTCTGTCACACAGGCAACTGTTCAAGTTTGTCATCTAGAGCAGATTATGGAGTGTGTGTCTAAACATATTCACCCTCAAAAAATTCCAGAGAATCCTCTACACACAAGAAGGTGTAAAGAGGGCAGAGTCAGGCTATTTCCAGTGGTGTCCAGTGACAGGACAGAGGTAATGGGCACAAACTGGAACACAGAAGGTTCCCTCTGAACATCGGGAAACACTTTTTACTATGTCCAAGCATTGGCGCAGGTTACCCAGAGAGCTTGTAGCATCTCCATCCAGGGAGATATTAAGAAGCCATCTGGACTTGCAAGTCCCATGCAACTTACTGCAGGTTGACAGGTATTGCTTGAACAGGGGAGGTGGACCAGATGACCACTAGAGGTTTCTTCCAAGCATAACCATTCTATGATTCTCCTACATAAGAAGTCTGCAGATGGCCAAATGCCATGGCTTGTTCTTGCTAGTAAAGTTTCCCCTAGGGCGCAGAGGAGAGCAGGAATATATAGCCTGCCTGTGAACATGGTATTAACTAGAATATTTTTCCAGTGAAAAAATTTCATATCAAGAGCTCCTTCAGTTAGGGATTTGACTGGAAAAGTGTGCATTTTCATCTGCATTCAGGACGCTGCTTGATTTCCACAATGTATTTTGCTGTTATCCACAGCTTGTTTGTTTCTGCTTTCCCTTCCTGTTAGTTTCTGGGAATATTTACACCTTTTATTAGAACTTGTGGATTCTCTAAGTTACAGAAAACTAGGAGGACAACTTACACTGTAAATCATTCCAGGGCATAATTTATCAGGGAATCTGAGGAAATCTAAACCTGCTGGAGCGCAGTACTTTCTGCCTGTCATTTTATGCTTGTGTGGCAGGGATGGAGCAAGGGAAGCTGCTGTGTTACCAACAGGCATGGGTCCACTTCTGAAACTCTGTTATTTCATTCTTTCTGATAGGTCTCAGGGGAGCCATGGCATTTGCTCTGGCTATACGAGATACTGCTACCTACTCGCATCAAATGATGTTCTCAACAACTCTCCTCATCGTCTTTTTCACTGTGTGGATTGTCGGTGGAGGTACAACTCCCATGCTGTCATGGCTGAATATCAGGTCTGTATGCAACTGTGTGCTGGGCAAACTTCACGTTCCTAGAGGCAGCTGTGCTAATTTGGCATAGTTCTACAGAACTTGTTTGATGCTTGATAGAGGCATTTAGAATATGGTATTTTAGAGATAAGTATCTAGGTATAGATATATATGTAGGTATTTAGAACGGGGTATTTTATAGAGGAAGATGCTAGTTGCAAACTGGTGAAGAAAATGTACTGATGCTGCTGGGATTCAGCCTAATGTGCTCTGATATATCAAGTAGGTATCTAGGTCCTTGTCACCTCCCAGTAAGATATAGAATAGTGTTGCCTGATAAAACAGCCCTATATAGAAATGAAAGAATTAATATATCTAGTCACATATAAAATTCTCTTCATGTTATATCAAACCAGTTCCCTGTCTTTTGGCTCTTGGTAATGGCCCTGTTACAATTTTTAAGTTCAATGGAGTCTTTAGTGGGTGGTGCTAAACTGAATGTGCTTTACGCATTATCCAAACAAAGCTGGTGCTATCTAAGCAACTGGGATAAATGAGATTCTGTTAGTCTTCTTGGTGTGTTTCCTTCTGTTTTGAAGAGATCTGTGAAAATGTAAAGTTGTATAACTATGGAGGTTTGACTATAAATCCTGGCTAATACTTAGTATTTTTGGGCTGCAAATACTTTCATGTTTGAGAATACTTATCAACAGATGTGCTACAGAATCATGAATCAATCATTGATAAAGACCACATATATTATAATTCTGAAAGTTTTGGCAGTTTGGGAGACAAATAGAGTGGAATGAAAACAATACAGGCTGTACAAACCCTTCAGTGCATTTTTCATATGTAAATTATTTGTGTTCTTTGGCACTAGGAAGTTTTCTTTTCTTGCTTTCTAATTGTGCTAACCAGATTTATATCATACTCTTTTTTAAGAGGATAGGAAAAAAACATCCTAAGTACAACCAGTTTCAGACTTTAGAGGAACTGGTCATCGTTAGGGACTCATTCTGCTTTTGGAAAACTTCAGTAAACTGCTTTTGGCAATAGGTAGCAGATGCTTTCTAGGTTGGCAAAAAAAAAAAAAATCAGACTCCCAGAAATGCTTGTGAAACTCTTCTCGTAGAAAGTGACACGGTTCTAGCTGGACACAGACATTTCAGCAGTGATTTGCAGCATCTCAACTCTAACAGCAAACATTGGGGGAAATCAGTTTTGTGTGGGGTTTTGGCTTGGTTTGGGTTTTTTGTGCCAAATGAATCTATTTCTGTCCTTTAAAAAAGTATCTTTAAATGTGAGTTCCAGATGTTTGGCTAGCACACCAGAAAGAAGCAACACTTCATGTAGTCAAGCTCTCTGCAGGTCACCAAATGTCAGTGCAGTTGTGTCATTAACAATTGTGAGATACCACATGCTAATGATACTCCTAAGTGCACACTGACTGGTTTCTTTTCCCATGTGAGAACTGTGTAATAAATTTCTAGAAAGGTATCTGGAATAGGTGCTTTGTGCAGCTTTCCATCTAGTACCTCTGAGAACAGGAGGCATCTCTCAGGTGATGGTATATAAGAAGCAACTGTACTAACATGCCTCTGGAAGCAGGGGAGGCACAGTGTCTGTGCAACTGGCAGTGTGCATGGACTTTCCAGAGCATGGAGTATAAGGAGCAGGAGATGAGTTCTGGCCAGCAGCACACAGGTAAGAGTGCTGCTTGTGGTCTGCTTACAGTGGACGAGCAAAATCTGCCAAGATCTGCCTGCAGCCTCTGTGATGGCTGGTGTGAGGATATTCCTTGTCTGATCTCCATTTGAGTGGATTCCAAAGCATTTTCCTAAGCATAAATGCAACCAGGTAAACAAATCTTACTCGAACAGCCCTCACTGTAAGTGCTGGTAGCCTGAACCTTCCGTCCTTTTGTCTGCACCTCTTTTGTTGAGGAAGCATGGCTGGGTATTTCCTTCAAATCTTGTCATCCAGCAAGAGACAGATGTGCTGCTGACCAGCTAAGTGAAGAGGAATTGTATTCATTATGCCTGTATCACAAAGCAGCTTTTAAGTGCAGTCAATCATTACCTGCTGCCACAGGGCTCCTTCAGTCATCAGCAGTAGGACAGGACTAAATTCTTGCCTGTGGCCCAGCTCCTGGACAACTGGAAAATAGTTCTGAGGCAGCAACACTTTTTTCCTTCCCTATCCTCCCACACTGAGCCTAGGAAGCACCCAAGATATTATGCACTTACTCCTTTAGCAGGACTAACCTAGTTCAGTAATGAGACTCCGTAAACCCGGCTGATGAGTTGCTCCTGTAGACAGAAAGATCTAACATCATATCTGTTCCAACCTTTACCCTTTAAGCTGGTTATCCTTGCAAAAATCAGTAATGTGACCAACAAGGCAGAACAGCTGTAAAGGCTGTGATACCATTCCTAGAGGAGTGTCTTCCAAAAGGTAGTTGGCTGAACCATAGTTTTGGGTGATTAGCTTTAGGTTTGAGGCTTTGGTGTTTGTAGAGTTTGTTTGTGTGGCTTTTTTGGTTGGGTGTTGGGGGTTTTTGTTTGTTTGTGTTTTTTAGGTTCACCCACCATTGCTAATAAGCAGTAATTTCAATTGTCATTTGTTTGTCATAGTTGACAGAAGATAAATGGTTAACTTCCCTGCTAAGGGAAGGTTAATATGTATATAGCAAGGGAGCTCTACGTAGAAAGCATTTTAGAGAACAGCACGGATCTGCCTAGGGCTGGCTCGATAGGCACTGCCCTGCCAGTGATGGTCTGCACTTTTTGGGACGTCGTGAAATCAGCTTTGTGCCAGGCGGTGGCGGCCGTGTGCAGCGGATTGAGCATTAGAAAGGATGCTGGTGAAGTACCCTCTGTATGCTAAAGCCCTTTCTGTTGGAAAACAAGAAGTCCTGTCTGACATTGCAAATTTTAAAAAGGGACAAATTAATTTCCAACGGAATTTTAGAATTTTACCACTTTTCTCTTTTCCATCCCCTTCTACCCAGTGGAAGAGGTAGGCAGGAGGAGATGAAGATGAGGTGCTGTGCCAGTGCCTCGCTCAGCAGCACAGTGGATAGTGCTGATGCGGTGCTGAGGCTGCACAGTAGGTAGCTTGTCCCTGGGCTGCTTTCTGAGCCTTGGCACTTGCCCATTTGGTTAGATTGCCAGAGGCTGGAAACAAGTAGTGGTCACATAAAGGATTATTTATATAAAAGAGGTTAAAAGGTGGTTGGTTTCTTAGATAAAGTGAAGGAATGTAGAAAACTAATGCCATTTGTATGTTGAACTTAAATGTCAAGATTTGTGTGGACTTCTTAAAGTCCAGTTCTGGTGTGAAGTTCATACCAGTTGTATCCTGGTTGACTTTGGCCTTTGGGGAAGGAAGGATGGAGAGCTAGTCAGCCATTAAAAAGTTCTCATGAAGTTGGCCTTGCTATAGTGTGAATGTAAATAGAAGACTAGGAACTGCTTTAATGAGGAGTCATCCAAGCTGACTGGCTCTTCAGTCTGGTTTATCCTACCTGGTCACAACATGGCAGAGGAGTGTTACTGTCACGCTGTGGATACTGCTCTGCTCATCAGTGGCGTTTCTGGGCGACCCCTTCAAGAGTTCCTGTGGACTGTCGTGGGCTGAGCTCCTTCCCTAGGAACTGCAGGTGCATATCTGTTGCACTGGGCAAGTCAGAAGAGCTGAGACAGGTAAACACTGAAGGGTCTTAGGTATAGTTGTGCCTGCTTGATTTAAGTAAAGAGTACCAGAGAGCTGACTCTAGCCAAGACTTTCAGTCTGGCTTGATACCACTGTGTTCGTGGGGAAGCAGCTGCATGGATGCAAGGGGCAATGCCTACACAAGGATCCAGAATTGCTTTGCAGTGCTTAGAGGCAGAGGTGCACATTTCTGACCACACCATTAGTTGTGTAGCAATTGGCATGCGTGCTTTGTTCTTATAGTTTGTCCCTTCTCTCCCATGACATGAAATATTAAAGTATGTAAGGGATGGAGAGGCTAACGTGAAAAATCAACTTTCATTACAATAAAAAGCAGCATAAGGAAGAAATAGGCAAATATATCCTTGGCCTCCTCTTGCTGTTCTGAATGTCTCAAGTATTTGGATGAGCAGATATCTTTCCAGATAGAATATGTGACCCGTGTACCCAGGGCCCACTGGTCAGGCTTTAATGTACAGCTAAGCAGAGGATCTATGACTTGTAGTGAGACTTAAATTCAGTTTACTGCTTAACTGGTCAGAAAAGTGAGGTCATGACAGCAAAATCTTAGTAAAAAATAATGGAATATTTAGATACTTTTGATTTCTGCCACTTTATAATGAACAAATTAAAAATTAGCACCAGAAACTGGAGTTAAAGTTGTGATGTCAGGTGTTTGAATTTCTTGGCTGCCCATCAGTGAGACATATCCAAGAACTTGAGTGGTAAAGAGTTATCCTTTTCTAGTAGTAAATTTTTATTATTTTCTTAGAAAGTAAAGCATGATTTGGATATTAAAAATATAGTCTCATCCTTTCAGACATAAGTGAAGAAACAATTTCCTGACTGAAGTTTTAACAGTTTCAGCAAGCTTGAGAGCCCTGTAAATCAAAACCACTGGCAAAATCCCTCTTTTCTAAAAAATAGCTGACTTCTTGTTTCGTTTATATGTCATGGGGTAAAAAGGGAACTCCTAGCATTTGTCTTGCAAAACAATGTGTTTTCCATTTCTCATTAGAGGTTAGTGACCTGATTCTTTTCATGTTGAATGAAGCAACACATAGATTAATGTCTTCCTCTCCTTCATAATCTGCTGAATATGAGGAAGTTAGTGCTTATTTTAAAGAAGTAATTTCAGTTGTACTTAGCAACCTTTTTTCCAAATCTCAAAGCATTATACCTTACAATTTAAAATATGTTAGGTATCCTTCTACCATAAAAACTAAATGTTGTACAGACAATGTCAACTTAGATATTTACTACCTTATGTCTGACTTTGCATGTCCAATATTTTTAAGAGCTTTCTATTTAGTAATTTTTTTTTCCCCTCTAAACAAGCGGACTGAAAAATCTGGAAACACTAACTCACACAGTTGCTATGTGAACTACCTAATTATCTGAGGTAGCGGTAAAACTGTCAGCTTGGTGGCAGTCTCAGGTTATAACTCTATTATCTTACCCAGTGTGGTCCAAAAATAAAATGTGCAATACCGTGCCTCAGTGTGGTTTGATGGCAGGAGGCAAGTATTGCTGCTGGGATCCAGGCTCATGCTGTGTTCCAGGCCAGTGCAGTGGATGCCTGATAGGAGGTTACATCCTCCTGTTTTGCAGCTGTTTCTATTATTCTGCAGCTTAGACCCCTCAATGCCTTCTAGCCACTCTCTGCTGCCTTTAAAGGGTAGATGAGCAGACACAAGTGTTGTCCCTTGACCTCTGTTATGGACCTTTTTTTGCTCATCTCTAATTCTGGACTGGTTTCTCCACTTGTCTTTCCCTATCTAGTTTTTCCAGTGTTCCTCCCCCTTTCCCAATCTCTACTTTTTCATCATCAGTTTTGAATCTCCCTTAATGGCAGTGCAGTACAGCTTCCAAACCTCCAGCCTCACCCTTCTGGGCCTTTCCCTTAGTAGGCAAGAGATTGCCTTTTTCTCTGTAAGTCTGGAACTAAGCATGGGGGGATGTTTCGTTATCTTTATTCTTGTGGCCTGAAACATAGCAATTCACACCAGAGAGAAAAAGTGTGGGAAAGGCTCCAGTGCTGTAGGAGTTGGGTTGAGATACATCTGGAACACGTGGATGATATGAGTTTAACTGCCAAGCTCTGGCAAGCCTCAGCCAGCAGTTTTAGGAGTCATTATCTCAGTTAGATCAAATAAAGAAATACCCAGAGACAGTTTCAGGAGTCATTGTCTTGGTTAGGTGAAGTAAACAAATACTCAAAGGCATCCTAAAGACAACTTGAAATAACTTTCACTAATTCCAGGGGGTTTTAGTGATTGGGTTTTTTGTTTTTTTTTAAGATAGTTGTGGGAGTTCTCTTACTCCTCAGCCATCTTCTGAGAAACAGTTGAATTCTTTCAAAACAGCTAAAATCTTCCAAAAATACTGCACTCATTACAGACATCTGGGAAAACTTTAGTACACTAACTTGGCAAAGATAGAGCAAAGAGAAAGAAGTCATAGAAGGGAAGTTATTGGGCAGCTTTTAATTTTAGTTTTTGCTGTACATGTGGAGTCATCTCAGAGCTGGCCTTTTGGAGCAGAGTGCTCTGATTTGGAATGTGTGTTGGTATGGGAGAAGAGCCATTGAACCTGGGATCCAAACCAAATCTATCTAAAGTCTGGTATTTGCCTCGACATTCAAGGATTATATGAGTACATGCTTTTTGTATCACAAG
The DNA here is from genome assembly GCA_013396755.1 of Sclerurus mexicanus. Lineage (NCBI taxonomy): Eukaryota > Metazoa > Chordata > Aves > Passeriformes > Furnariidae > Sclerurus > Sclerurus mexicanus. The sequence continues at coordinate 599,283 of VWZF01002844.1, forward strand.
CTGTGCCCTTAAATATTTGATTTGTCATGATGTCAGCCTGCAATCAGGGTGTGCTTTTTGTAAAGTGAGGTCTCTGGAATTTTGATCATTTGGGCTTTTATTTCACATAAGCAACATGTATTTCATGATGCATGCCCTCATGGAAAAATGGGGGGGGGAAAAAAGCCCACAGACTGATAAGGAATTTGTGTGGAAAATACTAGAAAACAAAACATACTTTCATTTGTACCTAAAAAACCTCCCACAAACACAATTGAGAAAGGTAGAGCAAGGAGTAAAAACACACTCTGCTATGACTGGAGATTAATTAGGTTAAAAACTGCTAGTTAAACCAGCAGAGTGATTCAGTGCTTATTAGCAGTTGGTTTGGACTGCTCTGAGACTAGGCAGTATTGGTGACCCCTCTCATATATGCATAGCTTTCCATGGCTACTTTTTTGGATGACCCTTTCTCTTTCAGACCATATGTGTGTCACAAGAGGTAGGAATCATCTTAGATCAGCTCTGTGTCTGTGCAGCAGCTCAACAGAGAGATATTGAATCTAGTTTCCTGGGGGAAGCAGTCTGTCATTAATACAGGTGCTTTGCCAGTGGGAATCTGAACCAATGAGGAATATTACTGGATATGCCAATCATAAATTGCTGCTGTTGTTATTTTTTTTCTCATCACTTTGTCATGCTTTGTCATTGTCATTCATGTATGTTTTGTCTTTTTTGATTGAGTAGGTTTGTTTGGGTTTTTTTGTTGGTTTGCTTTGTTTTGCTGAAGAGGTCTGTGAAGCCTCTATGTCACAAGCATTTTGTTACTCACATTGCATTCTTGTACTGTACCAGAGTTGGTGACCATGTTCCATCGGTGGAAGAGATGAGTGAAAGCTACTGGCTGTATTCCAGGTGACACTGTGCTTTCCTTGATACCAAATTAATCTGGTGCTTGGCTTTCTTCATCTTTGTAACACTGAGTGGTTGCTTGTTCTCCGTACTATGGCATGCAGCTGTTGCTTCTTCTCTGCAGAGTGCTGTAGATGTTCCTCAGTTATGAGTGTGTTTTCCTATTCTGAGCTGTGAGAGTGTGGATCACACATTATGTCTTTAGTTTTAAAAAAATGAAACCACAAAACACCACATTCTTTAACTCTGTGTATAGCTATTTAATGAAGCAAAACTGGCCTTGGAAGACTTGAAAGATGAGAAATCATGGATGTGATTCTATGATCCTTAATCACACAGGTATTCTTAAGCATTTCTTGGGGTTATTTCATACAACTCTGCAGGTTGGAAAGGACTTCATGGATGATTCAGCCCAGCCTGTTTGGGGATGTATAAGGGTTTTCACAGGGCTAGGAAGATGCTAATAGGAATGGAGATATCAACCAGAGAAGACTAGGATTCTGGATTGCTTGGTTTTGTTGGGTTTTTTGTGTTTTTTTTAACTGATACATCGTTAGAGAGAGAATTTAAAATAAGATAAATCTCCAGCTGACATCTATAGGAGAATGTGTATTTGTATGTACATGTGCGTGTATAAATACAAATATACACAGAATATTTATGTAAAGAAAGCTCATTGGAATGGGGCAATGGCAAGTTTTTCATGTATCTTGTCACACTTAAAGGCTCCCAGCAAACTGCTAAATTTGCCAGAGATGAAGTACGTTAGCTTGTACTGAAATCTGAGAACAACTATCTGTTAGAGTCATTCTTGGGTGTTGTCACAGTAATTACAAATGCTAGAAGGTAAGAAAGCCTGGTATTTTGGTAACTTGTAATCTATGTGTTGCAGGGTCTTTCAAAGGTTTCTGAAGTAGCAAAAGAAATGGTTCTACCCATTTAAAAATTATGTAGTAGAAAACTTCAAGTAGTTCTATTTATATGGAGGTTTTTTAAAATTATTTTTACCATTCATTTCCATCCATTTAGTTTTAATTTTGTGTGTCGACCACTTTCTACTACAGTGTTTAAATTACTGAATTGTACATAGGCTTAGAGTTTGAGGGATCAAATGTGAGTAACTGTTGCCCTATGTGTGATGCTGGAGTTGTAGCTGTAGGATAAGAACCAAGAAGGTCGAGTCAGTTAGAAGCAGAAATGTGATGCTTTAGTATTGGGCATTAGGAGTGAGCTTAAGGCTAATCTCTTTGATGTTACAGAGCTCTTAAAGCATGAAAAGCCTTTTCTGCCTTAAATATTTTCACTAGGGAGGAGTGAAGAAATATATGTAAATTGGATTAATTTTTACTGTAGCATACCCTTGTCTACAGGTTCCAGTGAAATTCCCAAGGCAGAAATAAAGGTGTCTGAATTTTATGTACTAGTAACTGTCTGTACTGAAGTAATAAGTTATCTGTCAGATACCAAAGTGACTCCAGTCGGGGAAATAGATGGATTTTCCACCAGTTTTGAGCTATATGTGCATTGTTCCAACTAAAAGACTGCTCATATTCTTCATCTGAAATCTTCTTTTTAAGAGTTACTTATTTGAACTTCTACTTTACACCCCTGGGGAATCCACTCGTGACTGCCACAAAGGGCTTTCAGAAAGGGTGGAGGGGGAAATGAAGATGCTTTTTGGCATCTGCACTACCTTGGCATTGGTGGTCCCACAGCTGACGTGCCCTTCAGTCCCCGTCACACAGATTGTGCCTCTTCAACAAAACACTTTTCAACCAGCGCTTCCTCACCTGCCTTTCTGCTATGGGGTTAGAGCAAAACACCATGGCCATTAGCAAGGCTGCCCTCTCAGGGAGGAAATCTGTGTAAATCCATCCAGTAATAGTTTTCCTACCATAATTTATATTTTTTTATATGTTTAATAAAATATAATGTATAAAAGGATGTATTTAATCATGTATAAAACTGATTAAATAAATGAGAATGGATATAATCCTTTACACCATATTTGAATTATAGGAAGTTTTTAAGTGTGCTTGAGGTTGTGAGATAGATTTTTTTTCTTTCAACTACCTGAAAAAAAATCAGTGTTGAAGACATACTTGCATCAGCTTTACACTCATACTTTTAATTATGAAACTTAGGCAGACCTGCTACAAAAAAATAAAGCTTCCTTTATGATTCATGCTAGAGGAGAGGATAAGAGACACTGCATGCTGTCTGAAAGATACAAAAAATACTTGTGAGAAGGCAAAATGGAAACATGTTTTGTTAGTGTATGAACTGAGGAACACACTTTGAAAATGAAACTTAAAAAATAAAAAGGCAGTTTATGGGAAAGAATTAGTTAGAAATACTCAAAATATAAATCCACCTGAAGAATAACATCGAAAAAAAATTTTAAATGACAAGTCGGTGTGGATGTTCTATTTCAATATTGAAAGAAACACCTGTAGTGATATATTTTTCTTAAATATGAACCATTTTAATATAGAAAAGCTCTCTTTTCCTCTTCAGCACAACAGTGAACCCAAACACCCCGCCTGTGATGTACTATGACTTGCCATGGAACAGTATGGTTGTCCTGCTTTGGTGCTTCATTAAGCCCCCTTTCCCTGCCTGAGGGTACTTAAAATCCTCAAAACAAATGCACAACCTTGTAAGTCATGTAAAAGCTGAGACATTCTGAATTGTTTGGATTTCTTATGTACTGTGAAATGAATGGGTAGCTCAGGGAGTAAAAACTATTTAGAGAATGCAAGCTATGTTGACTTTTTGGAAAGAGCTTCTTGAACTCACCATTCACACTTGTCGGCTGCACGGCTGACATCAGTTTGGTTTGTGGCAATAGCACTTGAACCTTCCTCAACGTGCAGACAGAGTTGTGGAAAGCCACAATTATTTTGCTTTTATTTTCATGTGTGTTTAGGCATGTGTAATCTTATGTATATATTGCCATCCCAAGTCGATTTCCTGATGTTTCTTGTCAGCTTTCTGCATGAGGCTTCATGAGGTAACTGATTTGTCTGCAGAAAACCCTTCTGAGGCAGCGATAGCATAAGCAGAACATCTCAGCCCTCGTAACTTCTCAGAGCTCTTGCGTGTGGTGTTTTACTTTAGCACGTGTTACAATCCAGTACTCAACCTGTCTTGCCAGTGTTGCCTTAAACTGGTGAAGCTTTTCAGTTCTGAGGCTGGTCAGTGCCAATGGATTGCCAGGCTAAACGTGCCTAAAGTTCAGGATGATTCTATAGGTGGAAAAAGGAAGTGATGAGGAAAGAGAAGAGACTCAGACAAAAACCAAACAAGCAGAGGACTGGGTCAGCACTAATTTATATACGGCTGCTGCAGGGTGGCCTTCTGGATTTGCCCTGAACTACATTAAGTCATGTGACACCTTGAAATGGCTGTGAGTCCACTGGCTGTGTGTCCACAGGGATGACTTAAAACTTTAGTTCAATGCCTACTTTTCTTCTTTTATTGTTCTATTAGAAAATGCTGGCCTGGAAGCTATTTGAAGGTGTTCTCTTTTTGTTTGATTCATCCTTATGCAAGCGTGGTGTCTCTGGGACTTTGCCAGTGAGGTTCTGTTGGTTTCTGATGATCCTCAGGGCTGTTGCATAAACACTGTGGCTATAAATAGTTGACACAAAGTCTGAGTAACAAGGAATTGCACTAAACCAGCCTAGTTCCTTCTAAGAGAGGGGAAATGAAGAAGTTAACCAAAACTTATTGTCTGAAATGGCTGTTGCGTGACTTTTCCCACACTTACTATGCAACATGGTGGAACTGAAACACAACGTGTTTGAGACTGACAATCTTATCTAACATTTAAAGTTGAAGGTTTAGATTCTACAAGAGATGACAGAGATTAAGGCATGAATAGGATTTAAAACTAGACAAGTCCAATCTTAACAAATAGCTACCTTCAAAACAGATCAGAAATACCTGAACATAATTACAAGGATTAAATACCCACCTTGAATATGAGCCCTATGTGAAAGGACAGTTCAGTAATAAGATGGCTCGCTAACTATGCAAAAGTGAGTTCACAGCTTCTTATGACATTGTTCTGTCATCGCCCACCATCTCTTTGCACAAACTCTGCCTTACTCAGGTCGGGGGGGCTGGACTACAAACCACTTGTGTTAGGTGAATGAAACTTGCAGCAAATTCATGCTGTAGTCTTTATAAAATGTTTTGGTGCTTCCCACAGTGCATTAAAACTTGGAGGGTATGTTTGTCTTTTTAAAGTCATATATTTGGGGCATTCTCAGACTTATCTGGCAGTTAAGTTCTTTGCTGTGTCAAATAATTAGGTTGGGCTTTATCCTTAATTTTTGGTTTCTTTCTGCTGGACATGAGAGATTGTTCTCCACCAAAAATGGTGTCACCCACTTTTTAAGCCAAAAATAGTATTTTTCAATGTCCTAAAAGAATTGGCAACAAAGGTGTAAAGGTAATCATTTAACGTTGATGCTGAGATGGAGTTAAAGCTGTTGTCTACAGGCTGTTGCTTTTTGAGTAAAACAAGTCTCTTGTTTATAGCTATGTGACTGCAGGGGAATAATGGACAGCTCTTCCTCAGTCTATTCTTGTAACCTCTCTGAATGCAGCTTTGCTGGGTGCTAAGAGTGCTTTTAAAATGCATTCTGCCAAACTTACAGCATTTGCAACCCTCAGTAACACCACTTGCTTTGTTTTCCTAATGTTTCTGTAGGGTTGGGGTTGACCCAGATCAGGATCCTCCAGCTACTAATGACAGCTTTCAAGTCTTACAAGGAGTAAGTAATTACATAACTACTCTATTAGGCTGATCTTATTTTATAACTAAGATGATAGAGAACTGCATAAGTTGTATGCATGGATAAAATCTTTCTCTTCTAGCTGGAAAGTCAGTAACAAAATTCAAGTAATAGTATTCAAGTAATACCCACTGAAAAACATTCTGTGGTGTTGGCTGTAATGCTGTCATGTTCAAATTTTTGTGTATACGTATATACATATGTGTAAAACCTTCCCAAGTCTACTAATACACTCTATTTAACAATGTGCTGTCCTACTGCTCCCCCCACCTACCCAACATGCTTGCTCTTTAAGCATGCTACTGCATAAATAGTTCTTCCCAGTTCTAACAAAGGTAAAACCCTTGGCTCCTGTTCAATAACTGATGCCAAATTTTGGCCCTTGGACTTGCTTAGAATCAAAGATGAAGTTTGTTAATCCAATCTCAGCTCTTTTATACTGCACCAAAAGCCAGCTGGATCCTGCCTATACTACCTACCACCTGTATGAAGCAGAAGGAGCATTGGAAAGTTGCCATTTATATTCAGCAAACTGTTGCCATGACTCTTCAGTGAAGTTTTCTATGCATCAATAATAACCCAAGAGTTGACTTTTTTCCCCCCTGAAATATGCTACTGGCAAACAAGATCATTGTAAGAAGGTTGTTCGTAGCAGAAGTTTTGGTTTTGCTCATCTATAAACTGAGGGAATTCACAGGAGGAGTAAAAGGTCTGGGAAAAAAAACCCAAAACAACTCAGTATTTCCTGAGGCTTAACTGGGAGTTTCCTCTGTCTAGACCTTAGTTTGCATTCTTCCAGACTTCTGCTTGACACAGATTGTTCAGTAGCACAACTGGTTACTTATGTAGGAACATTCCTGAGGAAGCTGAATGACAGATGACTTCGAATGCAGAGGATGTTTAGGGAGCAAGTGTGTGAACTGTGCTTTGTAGAGCTCAGGCTGTATGACACTAATGTTCAGGCTGATCACAGATGGACACATGTATTTGGGATTAGCTTTCCTCTTTGTTGTTTCTCCTGCCCTGCTTTTCTGGTTTTTTTTTCCCCCATCACATGTTGTACAAGTAGGAGTTACTTGCTCAACAAGCATCCCTTTCATTGCAAAAACTGCATTAGGCATCTCTGTGTTCTTTGTAGAAGCCTGTGTCCAGCACACAAAATAAATTCTGAAATGATGGAGTTAGCTACCAGAAAGGATGAATTTGTTTTGGTGTCTATCTGTAAGCAACCAGAAGTCCAGACTTCAAAACACCTTTTACAATGAAGGCCACAATTATTGCATAAAACCATGGGTAGGAAGTGGTATCATGGTAAGATAGCTTTGGGCAGTTCACACTGAGCTTGTTAGTAATTGAGGAATTGCTTTAACAGGAAACAGCGCCTGCGTATTCTGTTCTCATTCAGTGTCTGGTGTGGAAATATCGTTTGCTTTTTTCCCATCTAAACATGAAGAATTTACCCATTTGTTTTCCTCTTTAACTGTGCATTGCATTCCTAATGGAGTCCATTAGTCAGTTCCCTCTGGATTCTCCTTTCTTTCACCAAGCCAAAATTAGCAACATGTCACAGTTAAAGAAAATACACCATTTGGTGAGGGGAGGGAGTGAAAGTGTACTAAGCTTTAACTCCTGGTGGATCATGGATTTTTTACAGGGCAGTCCTGTCTCGTTCTTGTGTTTGGAAGATGATTCGTACAAGGCATCCATCTGTTTTCCTGTGTTTAACCCTGGCCTCTGGCCAAAAAAATAAAAAACAACCGACAAAACAAAAACACCAAGCAGAACACCCAAAAAACCCCCAAACCCTAACAAAAGTAAAAACAAATGCAGCTGCAGACCAGCTGGTGTGATGACTTGCAGCACAGCTAGTTAAGATATTACATTTAATACTGTTAGCCTTTTCCAAGGTTGATCCAGCATTTCTGAGATTGGCATGACCTCCTTCAAATGTGATTTTTATACAGATTCCCTGTTCAGCATGTTTCTTTTAAATGTGATATATTTCATCAGGTTTCTGAGAGTTCATCAGGTATGGTAATTTCCCTTGTTCTTTCAAGGAAGGAACAGGCTTAATAAAAGAACATTAAACCTAGAGTTAGACTGAGATCGAAAATCAAGGAAGCCAACCAAAGAATGAATAGGAGTCAGTCTGGAATATCAATGAAGTTCATTTGTCAGTTCTGAAGTTATTTCTATACCCATTACTGCCCTAACAGTGCAGAGGTTTTAGGCTCCAGGAAACTTGGTGGGAGAGGGTTTGTTAAGGCATCTTGAGTGCAATGAAAATAGCCTGCTTCTCTGCAACCATTTCTGGTCTTTCTAGGGAAAGTAACCTCAGTATATAAGCAAGACTCTAAATAGCTTTCTTCTGCATTCCAAGTACAGTATTGAAGTAACTTGGCTTTTTTGGACAGGGCATTGTTATGTGAATTATTGGCATGTATCATTTGCGGTTTTTTCTGCCTGAAGTAATTGAATATGTGTTTATCTTTTAGGATGGCCCAGATTCTGCAAGAAGGAACAGAACAAAGCAGGAAAGTGCTTGGCTCTTCAGGCTATGGTATAGCTTTGACCATAAGTATCCTTCTGAAAATACAACTTAGCTTCAGGGAATGAAATGTTCATCTTTTTCCTTTCCATGTATGTAGCCTTAAGCACGTGATCTTTCTCCTATTTGACTCTCTCAAGTATTTGACAGGTTCAAGACACAGAACTGAAGACTGAACTCGCTGACTCAGCAGCCAGACCTTTTGTTTCTCTAATGTGTGGTATGTGGCACTTGCTGGAAGACACAAACCAGTCAGTTCTAGGAGCTGAATTTCCTTCCTAAACAATAAGCTAGCTGATTAAATACTTCAGGTTCTCTTATTTGTTCTACTAATCTGTTCTCATCTTCATTGATGCTCATTGCACAAACTAGTTTTCCAGTTCATTGTACATGTGTAAGTCTCAACTCCTTGCTCTGTGGAGCCATTTGCTTTTGTAATGTGGTCCCAAATCTGTGGTTGATTTCTGAAGAGGAAGTTCTGGAACTAAAAATCTACATGAGATCCAGCTTATCTTCTTAAGTATATCCAGAACTTAGTAAGGGTGTTAAAGAAGAGTGTTCCTGTGTGTATATAGTACCGTAAAATCTTTCTGAAGCTCTTATACTATTTAGTGTGCTGGTTTAAAGGTAAACCAGCAGGAGAAATGAACCCAACTCAAAAAGAGATTATAAGTCAGAGTTACAATTTAATAAAAAGATTACAGTAAATACAATTATACAGAGAAAAAAAATGGTTTTGACCCACAAAACCCAGATGTATAACCCAGCACCCTAGGGCACGAACAGAATGGTGTTCATTAGCCCCTGTGCTGAGCCACCATGTGGTCCCCCTGAGTGCAAAGTAAAAGGAAAGGAAAAACCTCTTGGTGAGGGTGATGGTCACAGTCTGGTTGAGAATGGCAGTCAGTCCTGTTGAGGTTCTGGTCCTCCTCTGGATGCGGTGAGTGGTAACCGAAGTCCCTAAATGCCAAGATTATATATGCTCAGGTTCAGGTGGGAATGCCCAGGGTGTGGAGTTTCACAGTGGGTGATTTAACTCGGATATTTTTGGAATCTGTTTATGGCCCATTAGCAGATGTGACTCCTCAGGCTGGGTGTGAAGGTGCTAATGACTCCCCGTAGGGGAGTTATCATGGCTGAGTCATTGGTGTGAAGACAGGAAAACTTCCCTGTCTCACAGGGTCCCTTAACACCCAGCTTGTAGCCTGAGGGGTCAGGTGTGCCCTGGGCAGCTGCTGCAAATGGTCCATTATTAACACTTCATCAGAAATGACACAGAGGGTGTAGAATACACAGTTTTGGTTACACTCACACAGTGATAAGCTGGTCCTAACTGCTGTAACTAGGACACTTAGCCTTATTTAGGCTTCTGAGCAATTTTTGTGTAGCAGTCCTGCCTTTCATGCTTTATTTTATTTTTTTTAATATACTTAACTTAATCAGTATGTCATACATGTGACATGCTCTGTCATGCTCTTCCTTAACAGCTTACAATCACTTAGTGGAAAATGGGAAAGACAGTCTTGCAGCCATGACAAGTTTCTTATACCCACAAACACAAAGACATTTAAATTCTTGATTCCTAGTAATTTCTGGGGTAGTTAAATATACAAAATTACCTGTGACATGGCCTTAATTTTGTTGCAGGTTGCATCTGAGGAGTGAGGCTTTTCACTGGGGTCTTGGCCATTGTTTGATGAGAGACTACTGGCCAGGATGGAGCACAGTAGTTTCCTTCCATGCCTTGTGCTTGAAGCTTTCCCATCCAGGCAAGCCCTGGTAGTGTGTTGAAAGCATTCAGATCCTAATAGGATCTTGCTTCTTTGGAATAAAATCTCTTTGTTAGCAAGGCTTTCAGATGCAGTAGTATTGGGCCAACGCCCAGAAAGAAATGTATATGCTGGTTTAAATATTCATAAATGTTAGCAATTTCAAGTTAACCCTTTGAGTTGTAGTGGCTGCTGTCAAAGTGCATCAAAGTCTATTTGTGTTATTAAAAAGACCCCAACAACAAAACACAAATTTTTGGTGTTAAGAGCATGGAAGGATCTAGCTGTGGCTGACTGCTTCTCTTTTCTTTTTAAGAAGGAAGCAGAGCTATCCTCTTCCCCTGCCTTTACAAAAGGGATGGGCCTGATGAAAGGAGTAGTTAGCACCTTTGAATTCCCTTGGCTGACACTACCATAAGTGCAGTCCCTAGCAGCTGCAGGAAAGGCAGGGGGGAATGTCTGGAGAAAGTTACAGCCTAACTACCTGTTTCACAGAAACTTAAAGGATGCTGATAGTGCATTTGCTTTTTTCAGTGGTGACTAGCAATTTTTAGGAAAGGTTTCTGTGAAGTTCCTGCCAAGGAAACTGACGTCCAGAGGCAGAACTGTATGTTGGAGGTAAAAGCCTGCTCCTTCTGTTGCGAGGAGGTATTCAGATGAACATTGGCTGGGTTAGCTTGAATTGCACGGATGGGATGACCTTTAGAATTGCCACCTCTATATCCATGGCTAAATGTCAAAGTATTTTTTCGGATGCATTCACTTGGTTTCTGGGTAGAAAGGCAGATTGTCTCAAAATTCACTCTTTGCAAGGAACTTAACTTGAAAAAGATGGGAGTAAGTGATGGCAGTGTGCTCCAATGCTGGCTACTGCCTGCAGAGCTCTGTACACATGGATAAGCGGGAACTTCATTCCTGTGGAATGCAGAGTTCATTTAACATCGAGGGCTGTTCCCTGGGTTCACCCACAACTGTTAAACATGACGCAAACTGCAATTTTGATGAAGTACCAGATGTCTTTTACTGAGTTTGTTTTCGTAGGACTGAGTGAGGGCAGCATGGAGGCTGGCAGGTTAGTGCAAGGGCCAAGTTTGTTTCTTTCCAGGAATGGGTGTAACCACACTGTTAGTGAAGGAGGAAAGCAGGAAACATAACTCTGCTCAAGCAGAGACACTGTGCCAGATTCTGCTAAGGAGGAGAGAGAACTCTCTTCTAGAACAGCCCCTTTTTTAACCTCCTCTGTCCCCTAAGTATCTTCATCTGTTGGAAGGATCAGGGAAACTGTTATATTCAAAAATGGACTTGTTTTTCTCTGTGCCTAGAGTCCAAGGAAAGTAATTAGAATATCTGCAAGATATAAATTTACATTTAAAATAATCAGACTGACTTGTGTACCAGTCAAGATCAACATATTTTTTAACTCCTGAGCATTTTTTCAGGTATATTATCAGTCTGGAGTACTCATGTGAACAAATATTGATTTAACTGGGAGCAGACCTATGAAAAGAGGTGTAAAAACGCCTTCCTTTCCCACCCTCATGTCCTCTCAATGTAATCTAAGTAGCATTGCTTTCCTTCCATGCTTGTATTACATTGTTCTTGCCATACGGTTTTCCCTTTGCCTTTCTGAGTCTGTGTATGCTTATGTGTATGTGTGCTGCAGAAATGTCTTTGAGCCTTACTGGTTGCACCTCCATGGCTCAGTAAGCAGCTGGCAGATCAGTTGGCTATGTTGCTTTGAGGATGCTGGATGAGCAGTATCTCTTTATTTCCTTATGTTGAGCCACACAGGAATGTCACCTTGTTACCTCTAGCTTGCAACCTTGACACCATGCTTCCATCTTCAGAGCAGAAATACCCTTGGACCCTTTAACACTAAGGCACTTGTACCTTTACTTGCTTCTTTTCACTTTAGAGAGTCCAGAAGCTGGAAACATCAGAGCTGTGTGAAACACCTAAGAAGAGAGGTAGCTAGTTGTCCTAGCAGAAGATGTGTGAGTAAGGAGACTGCCCTTGAAAGGATCAAAGGGAAAATGTTGGGGAGATGTTTTATGTACAATTATTGAGTAGCAGAGTTCAAAGGCAGAACCTCATTTATGTACAATTGTCTTTTTATTTTCAATAGTGGTTGTCAAGCAATGGTGTGTTTTCCTTAACTACTTAAGTTATTTAAAGCCAATTCTCACTCACAGTGGCCCTCCATTGACCACAACTCTACCCGGCTGGTGTGGCCTGATAGCCCGCTGTCTGACAAGTCCTCAGGTTTATGATGTAAGTAGAACAACTCAATACTTCCGTGTTTTGTTTTTTATTTATTTAACTTCAGTAAATCAGTGTTTTTCTTTTCAGGCATTTCTGGTTTCAGCTGGTCTGATAGACATACTGCAAGAAAGTACTGGTTTGTCCTAAGCAGAAAAGATTTAAGATTCTCTCCCCTTAGACAACAGCTTCTGTTGGTAGAAATTGGAAATGATCTTGTTGTTCAAATACTACATTTAAAAAATAATATTTAAGGATATTGGAAAATTACAGACCTAGTCAGTAACCCAGTTCAGTGAATCACCTCAAAATAGTCAGTCCCTTCTCAGCAATTTAGGACAAGGTTCTTTCCCTGTTACTGCTGAACTTTGAGGTCTCCTTAGAGAAGTCACTGACACATTTAGCCATGCTGGAAATGAATCTGGTAGAGCTTCCCTTCATTGTTTTCACTGTGAAATTTGAGATCACATTTCAAAAACCATTAATCAATTACTTATCTTAGTCTAGCAGGTCACTCTCTTCTTTACAGCCATGTCTTGCAATAATTAATGTTCCATTCTCCTATTACTCTTACAGGACCCTGATATGTGTAATTCCTCTCTGTGCAGTGCTTCTGAAATCTATGAGCCACTTGCAAATAAAACCACAGTACTATGTGGGATGTCTCAAATTGCAGGGTCTCTGGGATGTTAATATCTCTGCTATGTTCAAGTAGTCTTGCACCAGTTTTCTATTAATCCTTTCCTATACAGTTAGGAATCCCACTTCCAACTTCAAAATACTTTCATGCATTTCTTTTTGGGTATCATCAGCATCTTACTTGTACCTGATAGAAAAATTTCAAAGAACTTTGAAATGTCTGTTGCATATTTGGAGCTATTAGCAATGCAAGAAATTGGCCTTTTTCCCTTCTTTGCAATGCCACTGGAGGTCTTAAAAGAGATCTAGTCTGGAAGGCATCCATCAGACCAATCATCCTACTTTTGTGTTGCCCCTGTGCCTGTCTACGTATGATCTTATAAGAGTAACTGTCCAGTAATTGAGAATCTAACCGGAATGAACATGCAAGCTTGGGCTTATATTTTCTCTAATAGTTGTGCTCTTTTTCCCCTTTACTCATCATTGTTAGCTACAACCACATGTGAAAACTTATTCTTTCATTGGATTAGTTCTGTGACACACACATGGAATGTTAACTTCATTAAATGTGCTTGTAAGGCTGCATACTTTGTTAAGGTGTACAACACGGAACTTTCACATTGTATTCTCATTCTGTTCCTATTTCAGTGCATTGCTGCATTAGTCTTAGGAAAGAATATAATTCTGAGGTTTTATTTCTAGCTTCTTTTCAAGATTTCTGAACGCTGCAACAGTTTTGTTGCTTTCTCTTTCTTTGCATGGCTGGCTTTGGTACAGCACTTGGCTATGCCATTGTTTTACTGGCTAAAAAGCTGTGGAATTTTTTTGCCTTTCTATTTAAGTACAGGTAAAGCAATGGAGAGAGCCATGTCTTTGTGGGGACAGAAACTGCTTGGAATAGTTGTGCCTTTGTGAGGTATTTCCAGAAAAATTGAATGGTGCATCTGTGAGAATTAAAGACTGAAGTCTTTGAGTTAAGCAAAAAAAGGTCTGTAAATACTCAATAGATTATAGCATAGCTGGAAAATGTTTCCAAAACAAGTATTAAATCCTGGATTTCATTTAGGTGCATGTCTGAGTTATGATATCTACATAAAGAAGTAAGCATACACCCATGTAGCTATATAGACTGTATATTTGTCTTCAGCTTTTGTTTTGGTTTTTGGGTTTTTTCCACCTTTGGCTTTATTACAACCTTATTTAGAATTCACTTTCACTTCCCTGAGTGGGAGTATGTCTTTTTAATTAGATGCCAAAGGAGGGTTCAAAGTCTGAAAGCCAAATGATCTTATTACATAGTCCACCCACCACTTATTTTTAAGTATGAGATCGCATCCTCTAGGCTTGAATTTGCACAGTGTATGTGTAAGGCTCTGACTCAGCACACAGGGGTGAGGTACAGTGGATTTTTTTCCAGACAAGATGTTACTATTCCTTGCTGATGTTCTCCTGCTGCCTCAAGTCTGTGCCGCTAGGCTCACCATTAAGTGTTTCCCATTCAGGCACACCACAAGCTGGAACTTAAAAGCATGAAAAGTTGCTGCAGTTAGGAGTGAAATTTCAAAAAGTGTAATTTTAAACACTATTTTTCTCTCCTGGTTTGTCTTCAGTGCATGATCAGTTGGCAGGGCTTTCCAATTTATCCCAAACTAATGTAGAAAATTTTTTTTCATTTCTTTTTGACATGTCCTTTGAAACTTTCAGTAATTCTCTGTTCCAGCAGCTGTTTTTCCCAGTTGGAAGAAACATTCCTGGGGATTTTTTTTTTTTGGTTGCTTGTTTGTTCAGGGGTGTGTTTTTGTCTTGCACACTGTCCCACACTTTTTTTTTTCAAGTTTAGTTCTTGCACCATGTGCAGTTTGACAACTTTTTATGGAAGTCAAGGGAATTGAATTAATTTATAAGTACGCAAGCTCAGTGAAAAAACCTGACTTGCAGTGAGGTCGTAGCTCTAAAAATGGGTGAGATAACTGTTCAGCCATGCTTCCCCTTTCCTGTTCCTTAGTGATTCTACCTTCATAGAAAAACTGTTTAGTTTCCTTGGTGAATTTAAATTCAGCTGAGAAACAGAGAAATGGTAAGTGAAGCATCAGATTTAAGTTGTAATATATTTGGTATGCATGCTACTTGATGCTTTTGTTTTGCAGCCACGAGATAAGTAAATTCTGGTGCAAGTTTTGTCATCTGTGATGCCTGTGTTGTGTTCAGCACCAGCATTTGTGATGACTGCCAGCATTTAGCACATGCATTCCACTCTGCTTGTGCTTGTTTTTACATTGTCCTGGCTTTGTAAGCAGTAACTCATTTTAAATAAGCTTTAATAATAAAAAACATCTCCAGCGCACATTCTTAGGAGCATGAACAGATTTTATCCCAATTAAGGCTGAGTGCAGTGAGGTCCCTCAAGGTTATAGTCAGCACATCAAAGCAAAATTCAGGGTCTTTCAGAGTTTTGGATTTAGGTACTTAGCCATTCCAGTTTGTCAGTTCAACTAGTGAAGTTCAGACCTATGTTTTCTGAGTGAATTGAAGGTATTCCTACAGAACTGTAGGGGATTGCAGAGGCCTGTTTAGGGTTATTCTTGGAAGTATTTCAAGTCTCTGGGGATCTACTTGGATACATTTCCTGTCTTTCTTGAAAGAATTGTTCATGCTGCATGGAACACAGTAGGTTTATTCCCCCATCTTTCTTTGCAAACATAGTAAATCTGTATACTACATGGGATTGTTTATGGATGTTCTCTGGGGAAATATATGTAATAAATTGCCTGCTGCTTGCAGCGCTATTCAGAAATTAAATAATTAAGAGGAATTTGGCTTGTACAAGGCAATGTTTGTTCACTACCTTGAGTGAAAGCTAAGTGTTTTATCTGTAACTGATCATTTTAATGTACATGTAAGTACAGCCTCGGACAAACCAGCAAAGACTGAGGTTAGGACTTGCCACATAGTATAAAACCTGTGGCCCTTTCAGCATCATGCTTCTAAGAGCTTTCCAGCCTTTGGGGGAAGTTCAAGTGGAGTGTGTTCTTACCAGTTCCTTATCTGATAGGTGGCTGTGAGGACTCGCTGTTCAATAGCACTGTGGAGACAGGAGGTGCTTTGGGAGCTCGAGGCAGCCACTTCACACGTAGCCCTGTTATTGCAATACCTTTTGGTGCTCTGTTAGCCCTGCCCTTCCCCTCCTTGGTACTTCTCCAAGGGCAAGCACCATGAAAGGGAATATATGATAGAGCTGCTCAGCTTCTTCATCTTCTTAAAACATAATCAACCAACAGTCACAAATTGCCTGCTTTTTGCTCATTTTTCTGCTTTTCATTTTTATTTGAATCTCTTCTTCAAAATACTATATCTGGATATCAGATTTTCTTAAACAGATTACTATTTGGTGTACCTTTTTTAATCATCTTGGTCTTGTTCCTCAGACTTTTTTTTATACTGAAAGCTTGTAAAGGCTGTTTCTGCCAACTATAGCCAAACCCTTTAAATCCAGCCTTTTCTCTTTTTAACATGGTGCCAGTAGTTCAGTGTTTTCTTTATGATCAAAGAAAGCAAGTGTCCTAAACTGTATTTGCTCTTTGGGAACAGTACTCTCTATCACATTAATCCTGTCACTAAAAAGCAATGGATGTAATTTGGATGCCATGAAGATCCTGAGAAATTAGCAGTCATTGTAGGCAGGGATTGTCTTGAACTCAACGCTGAACTGCACCACTTCTTTTGTTGGTTTTGGCAAACTCCTGACCCCTCTTCCAGTCTTCCTTAGTTAAATATTCTGTATCATCTAGAGGCTTCTGCTGCTTTATTTTGGCTGACTATCATTCTGACATACTGACAGCAAGCTTTCCCAGGAAGTTTTATTTAGCCAGACACTACTGCATTTTTCATCATGGATAGGTTAATCAGCATTTTCAATCACCAGTGCCCTGAACTCCTGTTCTGCAGTAGAGGCAGGGCTTTCTGTTCAGTCTGAACACAAGCATCCTATCTCACCTCCTGTGCCTTCCTTCCTTTGCAGCAATGGAAGAAAATTATGTATTTTGAGGATGTAGCCGGATCACTGTCCAGCCTCCCGAGGAGAACAGGAATACACACACTTACATTTCAGCTCATGCTGAGCAGTACAGAGCTATTCATGTGGAGAAATAATTGCTTTCAGTCGCAAGGAAGCCAGCTCATAGTACTGATAGAATTTTCTTCAAATATAAGGAAAGCCCATTTTCTGATCAATGCAGCCATTTTGCCTTTAACCAAGATCATGTTAAACAGGCGTGGGACGTGGTACAATTGCTTGCTGTTGTAATTATGCTGTGTAGAGAAATTGTTTTGTTATACCTCAGCAATTTCTAGTCTCTGACCATATATTTCATCCCATTTCTGACAAATTCACAGGGTTTTGTGAGCCACTTTCTTAAATGACTTTGAAAAGAAAATGTATCAAAACTAGTTACAAAACTATGAAGCCAGCACTTTCTTGTATCAATCTCTTTTATGGCTCAGTAGCATTCCCAAAAACCAAGTCAAGTAGTAATTCTCTATTTAGTAACAGGTAAGAGTAAGCAGATAGTTTGAAAGAATATTGTTAGTTCTTGATGTATAACAAAATATTGTGGAAGAATCCATGAATATGAAAGTTTTGGGCCTAACAAGCTTTTACCAGTTTTCATGAAACTTTTAAGAATGAATTTGACTAATGAGCAATAGATGCAACTCTGACTTTGTAACTGAAGTGTCTTAATTGTCCTTGGTCTCCAGTCTTTTTCCTGTAATGCCTTCTAAACTGCCATGTAAAACCCAGTGTGTACTGTTCATCTCTCCTGTATCTCTTCTGGTATACTTCCAGGGCTACTAAATCCCACGTTACCTGTTTCATAACCCAGTTCTTGGCTTCAGCTCCCCCTCTTCTCTCCACAGCAGCAGTAATTATACAGGGATCAGTAAGCTGATTTGCAAACACTGGGTTCAAGGTTATTTTTAACAGTTCTTAATGTGGAGCCTTACCATTTACTGCTTCTGTATTGATACATAGGTAAATTCTTCTGTTTGGTTACTTCCTGTGCAAAGAAAGGTGCTGTGCACTGTACAAAGATTTTTTTTTTTTCCTCTCCAGAATCAGGAACAGCTTAGAGAAGAGGATTCTGATTTTATTCTGAATGATGGTGACCTCACTGTGACATTCGGTGATACAACAATAACTGCAAATGGTTCTTCTGGCCCCCATACAGCTACCACTAGCCTTGATGGCAGGAGAACAAAAAGTAGTTCAGAGGAAGCACTGGAACGTGATTTGGGAGCAGCAGATCATGAAGTAACAAGCAGGGGTACCCGGCTAGTATTTCCTCTGGAATACAATGCATGATTACTGACTCAGTAAAAATAACTCTTGCTCTGTGAATGGATCAAGGAAGACTGCAGGCCACTGTGTCACTTGAGGTGGGGATGTTCATTCAAACAAGTTAACATGCATAGGGTCTGAAGATGTCACCTATTTTCTACTCAAGATGCTGACAGTGGGGTTTTCTAAATGTCTGAAAATAGACGAATGAGAAAACTGGTCATTCTCCTCCTTTCAACCACATATTGGATCCAAGTATAATTAGCATGCTGCAATTGCCTTGTTCAGCTGCAGCAGCTCTCTCTCTGAAGGGAGGTACATGAAAACATTGTCACAGAACTGAGCTTGTCTTGGCTTAGCTTGGGAATGTGGAAGAAGAACTATAAACTTCAGAACTATTATGAGACATAAAAGGATGTGTGTGTATCTGAATGTGGAGAGATCCATTGTTACCTTCTCTCCCGAGGCTGAGGAAACTAAGGTGAAGTAGGACAGAATACAATGGGGCTACAGATGCATTGATTGAAAGACTGAGGAATCTGTTACTGCAAGCTGTGCTTAATATATTTCAGGGAAAAAAGGGAAAAGAAGATTTCTTCGCTGGCCAGCTGTTTAAATAGGAAGGCAATGGGAGCCACTTGTCCCTTTAGCTTTGGGCAACTTGACTATTACTATTAACCTAACTTCTAGTGCCTCAAAAGAAAAACATCCAGCTTTCTGTGGTCTAAGATGCACCTGACCCAACACAAGCTTGGAGCCAGGCTCTCTTAGGTAGCAGTCATGAAGCAAAACTTTCTTTCCCTTAAGGTTCTTAAATTGTATGACAATAGTTGAAAACCTGAGTTGGGAAAAACAGCAGATAGGAGGAGGGAGGAAAAAAGAGAGAGAGGCAGTATTGAACTTGCATGGAACCAAGAGGTTTCATATTTCTCAGAAGAATCCATGGACTCTGCTTACAGTTCTCTTGTGTGATAAACAGCAAACATCTAATTAAACAGAAAAACAAATACTACTGGCTTTACCATTTGTGACTATCCTAAAAATGCTGTTTACTCCTGTTCTCTTTCGCAGAGTAGATGTGAAACTTCAGTGGGGCATTGCACAACAGCATATAAGCTACAGAAGCAATGAACTGTACTATCATCTTAAATGTGAAAAGGGAAATATTTCTGATTAGTATTTAGCCCACTTACACGTAGGCTAGCTTTAACTTATTGCTAAATGCTTTTTAATTTCCACATGAGGAGATAATCATTGTCTTTGCCAATAGCTGAAAATGTATGCTTTGAAGAGCAGTTCAGCT
The DNA here is from genome assembly GCA_013396755.1 of Sclerurus mexicanus. Classification (NCBI taxonomy): domain Eukaryota; kingdom Metazoa; phylum Chordata; class Aves; order Passeriformes; family Furnariidae; genus Sclerurus; species Sclerurus mexicanus. The sequence continues at coordinate 618,832 of VWZF01002844.1, forward strand.
GCTTAAAGCATGCTAAAATGTGATTTCATTCTCATGTCTCAAAAAGATTTATTTTTTTAAAGAGTTCTGTGGCCCACTAATGTGATGTAATATCAATTTGTCCAAAAAGTGTGTTTTTCTTGCTGACATTTCAGTTGTTCCTCTCATAAAATTCTGTGTTAGTAAATACCCACTCTGTTTTTCTTTAACTATTAAACTCATTGGGCTAACCTTGGTACGTGAATTTACTGCTGCAAAGAAACATTGTGGTCATGTTGTCTAGTCTGCTTTCTTTCACATGTCTTCTTATGAGTGATCTACCTCCTTGCCTGTCCCTCTAAGTTAAGATTGTAAAGGGCATTGGTCTGTAATGATGGTCTCACATTATTAAGAAAAGAGACTCAAGGAACCCAGAAGTCTTTTTGTGGAAAAACTGTAAGACCAGTATATTCTGAGCTCTGTTCTTAAATGGTGAAGAGTAACAAACCCTGAAGATCTCTGAGCAGAAAAACTGTTTTGCACAGAAAAGTAAATTCCTTTTGCTTCTCTGGGACTACAGGCAATCTATCAGTTAAAGCTGGGGTGGTATGAGCAGATCCTGTGACTGCTAAGAGCAGTCCTACAAACAGGGCCACGACACTGGATTTTTGAGGGTGCTTTCTGTGAGAGGTATTCGAAGCGCTGCTGGCGCTGGCTTCAGGAGTAGCTCTGACGCTCTGACCTCCAGTTATCAGAAAGAGTGAATGCTATGACAAGTGTTTATGCTGTGCGTTACATGTCTGCTATGCGGTGTAAGCTGGCTTTTCTGATAAAGCCTGAACAAGGGTGAAATATCACATACTTGGTACTTGACCAAGTCTAGCCCTATTCCAAGGATGCAAGTTTTATGGTCTATGAAAAGACCAAAAAAAAAAAAATTTACTTTTATACTGAAGGAATTGCGGTTGGTGAAAGGACTGCAGGAATTTTAACTGGAGGGGAGAAGAAGGAAAAAAAAAAGTCTTTTGGCTGAAGTTCCAAAGAGCTGATCTGACGTGAGTACATAGCAAACTTAAAATCATGTTTACTATTAACTAAATGATAGCTATGATGTTTTACTCCTGAGGGAACGGAAAGACCTAATAGTAGGAAGTCTAGCAACTTTAATAGATAGCATGAGCAGTTTACAATAGCTAGGAGGCCAGATCCTGTGATTTTAGTCTTTATAATCAGATTGGCATGGAAGGTACGGCCCTTCATGTATCATTTCAATGTAACTTCAGTTGCAGTCTCTCTTCTGACAGTATTGGTCAGAGGAGCATCTTTTAGCCTAATTCTGAACAGTAAACCCCCAGGAATTAATATGGTTCACATGCCTTTCAAATAAAGGTTCAGTGTTTCTTTTAACTCCAAAGCAGCTCAGTGGAATAACATGCTTGACCTCAGCTTTGGCAGACATGGTCTCTGCTTCTGCACCAGTGTGGGAATGGAATTTGGATACTCAGAAATGTCAGCTTCATGTGCTTTTCTTTAATATCTGTGGAGGAAGACCTTTTTGGGGGAGAAACCAGAGAAGTTACAGATGCATCAGCAGGGAATATTCCTCTCTCATAACCCACTGGAACTTAGAAGCAAGGGAAGACAAATCATGACCACGAGGCACAGAGCATCCAGCAGAAACGAAGCCAGTAAATACCCTGGACTGGCTGTAAACAGTCTTGGTCATAATCAGTCACAGAAAGTAGGACAGAGCTGCTGAGTAGGTTAATCACATTTCTAAGAGAAAAACATGTAGATTAACAAATTGAAATGTTCCTATATTGGAAAATGCTCTTTGTAAGAAGCAGCCCATATAAACCTTATTTGCAGTGCAGGAGCAAGGTCTTGCTTCCCAAGTTTGGGGAGGAGAGTTTAATACAGTGCAGTGAGAAACCACAGATGCTTCTTGGTCTGGAATTTTTGGGAGTGCCCTTCTGAAAAATAACTTCCAGTAGAAATAAGCCTGCAAAGTGAAAGAGGAGGAAAGTGTGGAGGAAACAGTGAATTACAAAGCCAGGAAATGACTTAAACAGGCAGCTTTACTGTGGGAACAGCATTGTAAACAATTGCTATTCTTAATCTTGCCGACCTCAATGCTGAGATATTATGTAGGCTTTGCATACCTTATTGTAAAAGAAGGGCAATGGGATAGTGCAAAAGAAATAAAACCACCCCATCTTAACTGATGACAAAATGAAAGGCTTATACTGACTTGCTTCTACTCCAGAGCAAGGAAAGTAACTTTGAACTATTTTTTAAGGTAACCTCACATCACTACTATGTTTTCTTGAATCTAAAATGCCTTTAGTAATTTTGAAAGCAGTTTTAGGGTAATGTTAGTGTGACAAATATGGAGGTGCCTTACAAAGCATGCGTACAAACAGGATGTAAATGGTTGTCCAGTCATATTTGAATGTGTTTTCCAGACTCAAATGATATTTCATATCTTTTTTCTTACCACAACTTACATAAGCCTTTACTATGGAAATTAAACAGTTGTGACAAAGTGATTAACTATTAGAATCAGTTCAGATTTTCAGGAAATAAAATTATCTATCTGGTTTGGCCTTGTCTTTATCTTCTGCTATTTTCTTAATCATATTCTATTTTGCACCACCCCCTGTGGACTTGCAGACCTCCAAAATGCTAATGGGTTTGAAGTTTCATCTAGGGACTGAATGTTAACTGGGAGAGACAGCTCGTTATAATTTCTACTGGAATAGAAGAATTTATTAGTTGCCTGCACTGTCTCTATCGGGGGACTTGCTGGTGGAGAAAGGTATCTGCAGGGAGGGAGACAAGCCCTGGCTTTATTAATACCTGGCTAAGCTGGTGTGGATAAAGCCAGTGCCCCTCCCAGGTTCATGAACAGCAGTACAGAGCCAGAAAGGAATTTATATTGGTGCATGCTAAGGAACAACAATCTTTGTCCTAGGAAAATTAAAAACATTTGGTTTAGTTTTACCTTTCGTTAACATAATGTTTTTTCATTTCATTTTCTGATCTCCCTAGCTTCCTGTGTTTTTTAACATTTTGGGTCTTGAAAGCACCACATATAAACACATTAGATACAGATTTTAAAAAAGAAGAGAGGGAGGCAGAATAGGCTCACTTTTGTGCCCAAGCACAATTTCAGAGCTATGCTACATTGCTAACTTATGCAAATTTGATTAATTAAATGGCAATAATTTGAAATACTGCAATTAAAGGTCACTTTCCCACTTTTAATTGGAAAAAAAAACAGATTTGCATTCCCTCAGAGAAAGTGGATGCTCAGCTTAAAAGGGTTTTGCTGCAATGTTAAAATACTTAACTTCAGGCTATAAGAAATAAATTGAATTTATTTCTTAACTAGTAGAGTCTCTGAAGTTGTAATTATAGAGGCAGAGAAGTAGGTCATGCAGTTCCACATTGTAACATATTTATGACTTTTGTTTCCAGATTTTAGTTTAATCAGGTAGCTTATCATCCACTGCCTCATTGTGAATTTCAGTCCTAAATGTCTTGGCTTGAATGTCTTGATGTTGACACAGATTAGTACCAAAAAGCAGAATACCAGAAGACAGTCTTCTGGATCACATCAGCCGATTAGTAATAGCTGTTGTGAAATAACAGCTTCCAGCGCACAGGGTCACTTGAGGTAAGTTTGTCTGATTTGAGTTTGGGATATCAAAAGTAAAGAAAGGGAGGTGGAATCATATGATCCATAGCTGGTTTTGGTGGAGCAGGGAGAACGTAAGCCATCTAAGGCTGTCTCAAATTTGCTTTTTTTTAAGATGAGACAGGCTGCTGTGCCTTGCCTTTGCAGTTACAGGATGGGTATCCAGAAACAGGTTTCCTGTTTTTTAGCTCTGGTCTGTTCATAATGCTCAAAATCAGAAGCAGCATTTAACCTGATTTCTATCAGTTTGCCATCCTCGTAATTCTTGTCGCTTAAGGTATGAACATATGGGTAAGGTTGCAGGAGGTGTCCTAAGGTTACTTCAAATGTAAAAACGCAGTAGGTATCCAAAGCATATCATGCTGTCCTGACCAAGACTGCTGTGGTAGATGTCCAAAACTTTTGGCACTTCAGTTCCCTTGAGGCACCTAAAGCCTGTGTGGTATGATAGATTCATCGGGGGGCGGTCTGAATGCTGTCAGGGAGGGCTCTAGTTATCATAAGTCCTATCCTTCTGAGAGAGAAACACTGTTTCTTGTATGCAAATGTCTTTAACCACACTGTAAACAGAGGCTTGTGGAACTGGAATATAGTACTGTATCCCTTGGTACAGCCTCTGTCATATTGACAACTACAGCAGCAAGAGTCCTTTTGATATTTGTAGTTGAAGTGGTGAGGATTTAAGGAGGACAGCAACTCTGCAGTGAGAGGGTCTGGTTTCACAGTCTTCAGCACACCCTTGGAGTGTAGGTGCTCTGAGCCCTACTTTGGGAGCTCAGTATCCTAATGAGGTAAAATGGCAAGGGACTATCATTTAACCAACAGTGGGTGGGGAAGAGAGAAAAAGCAAAATACTGTGAAAGCTATCCATGTTGTGGGAATAGTAGTAATGGAGAATGGGGAATAAACACCTGCTGGGCTTTTTGCCACTGGCTGATTTGTGTACATACTCAGCTAAACATTCATTCATGTGCATAAGATACTGCAGAAATTTCAGCTTTGTTTGAGCCTCCCGACTGAGGCTTCATCCAAGCATTTTTTTCTCGAGAGAAGAAATGTTAGTGGTGTTTGGAAGTAGCAGGTACAAGGTAGTGGAAGCTTTTGTGGAGTTGTCTTGCATTGAGTTATACCAATAGCTGCACTAGAACAGATAACAGTAGCTGTCATTTGTAGTCAAGTCAGAAATATATAATCTCTTATTTGATTAATGGTAGTGCAAAACTTACTGCGGCTTGATACATACCTATAAACTTTATATTTTATCTCAGAAGTGAAAAGGGCTGCTACTGTCAGGCCTTTCCTCAAGGCAAAGCTAGCAACTGAGCCCTCTTCCCACTGTGCAGAATAGATTTGACGTTCCCTTCCTTAGAGTGTAAGTAAATATTCCCACCTTGGAGCATCCAACAGTTCCTTTGATACCCTTTTATTATAGGAATGTCTGCAAGCTACAAGTAAAAGGAAATGTTATTCTGTGGAGAAATAAAATTGTTTCAGCTGGGCAGAAGAAATGGCAAAGGAAGAGAGTGTACTGACTGACCTGAAGCAGCAAATCAAAAGTAAAGGCAATGTTGTTACCCTGCACAAGTAATGAAACTGACTGTTCAATAGGTTCAAAAGTCAGCACTTCCAACACCACCCGTTGCAATGACAGCCATTCAACACAATCCAAACCCAAACCTGGCCTCTGACGTAGGCATTCCCTGAACACCTGAGCCCTCCTCGCCTGAGCCAGGTATCACTGCTGCAAGGTTTTTCTCCTCCATACATGTGCAGTGAGCTAGTCTGGGTTTTGCAATAAAACAGATGAAACAGACACCTTGTGTTAACTCTTGTCTCCTCAGACCTGAGGGGCTGGTGCAGAAGCTGCTTGCTGGTGCTGTCCAAAGCAGCAATGCATGGGAGGCTTTGCTGGTCCTCTGAGACAACGTGAGGTGGAGCCTCAGCAGCATGCCAGTTCCAGTGCAAGATACCAGACAACAGTCTTGCTTGCCTTGTGTTATCTTATCATGCATTTTACACTGAAACTCCACTAACTGCATACAAATCAAGGAATTTTTTACTGTAGTGATCAGTTAACACTGGGATTATTTTTCAGCTTAATGAAAGCAGGAACTTACACCTCAGGATAAATATTTCCCTTGTGCCTTGCACTTTTTCCTTAAGAACACTGAAGAAATGGACGTTCTGTGGTATCTTATGGAATTATCGGCAAGGCTTCTACTCACAGTGTGACCTTCTCTGAGCAGGGATTGTCATCTTCTTCCAATGATGTAATCTGAAGGCTTTGCTGTACTTTGCATGCAGTAACTCACTTTAATTTCTGATGGCAGTATGATTCACAGAGTCAGCAAATCTGAACATGAAATACTGCAGTTCCAGTTGAGGGATGTGAAACCCATCTTATAGTACTCTTGTCACATTTCCCTATGAATGGTTGCAAACAGTGTCTCCAGTCATTAAGAGCTGTTGCATTTTGAATGTACTTTTCCATTCTGGTCAAACATAAAGGGTTTTAAAGAGAGTCGAATTTATTTTAGGAGGTAGTTCTTGATCCTTTCCAAGCAGAAATTTTGGCTGAAGGGCAAGGATGCTCCACTTTTGGGAGTGTGATTTTATTGGTCTGCCATCACACCGCATATGCGAAGTGAAAAGGCAGCACAGATACCTCTGACAGCTTTCAGGGAGAGCAAACTGCCACCTGCTCTGAAGTTCACCCTCTGGTCAAGAAGTGAAGCTCTGCAGTAAGCCTAGAAGTGAGGGCGTATTGGGTTCTACCCTAATAAGTATGTTTTAGAATCTGTAAGTTTGTAATCAGGTAAGTTATGAAGTTCAGAACTGTTGTTTTATGTGAAAGGAACTTCTCTTCAAGGTTACCAACTGTTATCCTGGAAAACTGAGATCTAAGAAAATTACAGCTATTTCCTGCCTCAGCTACAGGGCTCCTTTGTTCAGAAAGCCCAAGAACTGGTGCTTTAAACGCTACTTGCTTTCAACTTTTTTTGTGTGTTGTTCAGTCCAAGTAAATCAGTCTTCTGTTTTTGCAACATGTTTTTCTCAAACATATATGTTTTTCCTTCTAAAAATAAACTTTTTAAGGGTGGTCAGTAATTTTCAGTATGCTAGTATCAGCTGCATATTTGAACTGGATCAAACAAGGGAGGAGTGGAAATAACAAAAGGAGATGGTGATCAGAATTAAACTCTGCTTGAACAGCTAGAGACGTTCTGCATACTGACTTTCTTTGCCCCTGCCATTCCATGTACTCTTAAATACAATCAATAAAGGATGTTTATCAATCTGACAGCACTTCTGTTCCAAGACTAGGACACCTCTGCTATGACTGAGTTCAATATTCTCAAAGCAATTGAATTTTGCTAATCCAGTTACTTCACCAAGAGTGAGTTCACAAAGTAAAAACTATTCCTGCTAAACTACTCCACAGTCCAGCACAAAGTGATTTCTGCAAAGCACTTGAAGTAACATAAGCTATGTGTGTTTTTGAAGTTAGGAGCTGGGGTTTTTTTAAGAAAAATATAAAGTGACAGTTTACATTCAGTTTCTGTGTTCGGTAACACTTGAAAATATGACTATTTCTAAATACATTACAAGTCCTGAGCCATTTGATCAATATAAAAAATTATCAAATCCATCCCTATTAAAAATCTTAAACAAAACCATGTGCTCTCTTGTTATGGGACAACAAATAGAATTTAAATAGTAAATGATTACATAAAATCTGAAAAAGGAAATCATAACACAAGGTAAGACTACAGCTAAATTGAAAACATGCTTTATTCTAGAAAAGATAAGTAAACACCACATGTCCCAGCCATAAACATGGTTTATTGCATGAAATTTTCCATACTGACCATAGTACTGAAATGTACCTGTCTTCTAGAACTTTCAACCTTGTATTTCGACCAGTGCTTTTAGTTTTCACACTACAATGAGGAGAGAGCTCTTCTCGTGTTTTGCCATGCCTGACCTCTCACTGTATGCTGATCATCCTGTACGGAAAATTGTTTCTGTCTTATTGCACTGCTGATTTTGTCTTTTGTGGTGATGATGGGTTTTAAAAGAGCAAACAGAGTTGCACTCAGTAGGAAGCAGAGCTCTCCTGATGCCCTCCACTGTGCTGGAGACAGCCTGCTCTTAGGCATTGGACCAGACAGATGCTGTGGGGTTGGATGAGGCTGTGAAGCTCCAGCCACCTGCTCCCACAAGAATTCCTTGGTACTCAGACCTTGAGAAACCAAGTGCCAGCTGGGTTAGCGGAAGAGTGGGATTTGAACTGTATGTATCTGTGGGTCAGTGTCATGGTTTAACCCCAGCCAGCAGCTAAGCCACAGACAGAGGCTCGCTAACTTGCTCCCAGTGGGACGGGGTAGGGAATTGAAAGGGTAAAAGGCAGCAAACTCGGGAGTTGAGATAAAGACAGTTTAATAGGTAAAGTAAAAGCTATCTGCACAAGCAAAGCAAAATGTGAAATTCATTTGCTGCTTCCCGGGGGCAGGCAGGTGTTGAGTCATCTCCAGGAAAGCCAGGCTCCATCATGCATTATGGTGACTTGGGAAGACAAGTGCCATCACACCCTTCTTCCTGCAGCTTTATATGCCAAGTACGATGCCATATGAACTGGGATATCCCTGTGGCCAGTTAGGGACAGCTGTCCTGGCTGTGTCCCTTCCCAACTACTTGTGCCACTGACTGCTCACTGGTGGGGTGAGGAGCAGCAAAGGCCTTGACTCTGAGCAAGTGCTGCTCAGCAATAAGGGAAACATCCCTGTGTTATCAACACTGTGTCCAGCACAAATCCAAAACACAGCCCCACAGCAGCTGCCTCCGAAGACAATTAATTCTACCCTAGCTGAAACCAGCTGATTTGGGCTCCTCAGCCAAGAGCAGGAGTTTGGGTTTAGACCCCCAGAGAAGCAGCAGTGTTGAGCAGCTTCAGGCAATGAAAGAGAGGGGAACCCAGGGTGCATAGTGCAGTTTCATCTAATGGATCATGGGAGAAAGTCTCCTCAGGCATGAGTAACACCCATGCTGGTAAAACCCTGCTGGAAAAATAAACAGGACAAGATGTGATTTACCCTAGCTCTTGGTATTTAGAAAGGGAAGAGAAGAGAATGCCAGCAAATTTCCGTAGTTCTCCTTTCACTAGGAGGGAATTAGCTGTTGCAATGCTATGGTCAAATGTAAACAAAACTACCCTCAGGGTGCTAAAAGCTATCCATAGCTGCGAGCTTCAATACAGATGTTATAGCTGTGTGAGGCAGAGGCACCAGTAAATAAAAAAAAAAAAATGCCCAAAAAGCTTTTAAAAAGGAAGGTGGTCCATATTGGGCCTTTAACTCATAAAATCTGCAAAGATGGATGCAAATTTTTTTCTTGGCGAATTTCACACTTTCTTTGGAGAACAATACTATGCATGTATGAAAGCACTTGGTTACAATATCAACCTAATTCTACCTTTTGGCAGTTATTCCAAAACCTGACTATCAAGTCAGGATGTGAAGGATTTCAAAGGATGCAAACTTTGCTCTGCATTAATTGCACTTACAATATCACAGGTATTCAAATTACTGCTCACAATTAGATACTTCTAATAGTACAGCTGGTTTAGTTTAAGAAGTAACTATCACCTTCCCTAGATGGTTTTTATCTTTACTGGTTTAAAACCACTCAATATTGTAATGAACATTTCATGGGTAGAGCAGTGGTGAAGCCCTGAAGGCATTCAGAAATAAGTCTCAGGAATTATTCTGTAGGGCCCTTGACTGCTTGTGCATTCCCCAGATCAAAGCATCGTTAGAAGATGAAAAAGTTTTATTAATTAAATGTCTAGGTCAAAATTTTTCTAGCTGTTCTGTAACAGATCACAAGAGATTTCTCTCCCACTTGTGCCTGGACCTTTTCTTTCATGCCATAATAAAGATTTTTGAAATAACCTTTATTAAAGGCACAGCCTAACTCTTCTGAAGGACAGGATTTTTGTCATGAGGACTGGGGCATCACTCACCTGCTCTGTCCTCTCTGCATCTGCCTGCTGAAGGCTGCTCCAGGGTCAGCCCTCAGGAGCTCTGTGTCTCAGAACTGGAATTCCTCCTGGTGGGATCTGTGAAGCTTTAGGTACAGGCATGACCAGACACACTTCAGCAGCTCCAAGCAACTTGAAATGCAGTTTAGAAATCAGCCAAATTTATGCAGTCTTAAAACTGCTCACTAGCTGCTTCCTTCAAGGTTAGCATCACCAGTTTACAAGCAACATGTTAAACTACGGTGGGGAGCTAAAAGCAGCAGGATGGTCATTTTCCAGGGCAGAAGTATCAAGGAAGCTACACATAACCTCTCTTACCAGCCAAGATTTTAACTGCTTTCTCATTAAGGACCAAAGTTTTAGAAATCTAGGCTAGGTACTATTATTATTATTATCCAATCTGAATGTAACTAATTATAAGTTCTTAGAAGATCCAATTAGCCCAAATACTCAAAAATAATTTACAGAGAATCAATAGGAAGATATGGTTTCAAATTTACAATTTAAGGTGCAGGACAAAACTCACACTAAAGCAACTCCTCATTTGCCACAGAGCAAACCACAGTCACTCACTTCATCAGAAATAAGCAAATTAAGGTTGGGTCCTGCTTTCTATCAGTTTCCACATCTTAGACATAAAAACCTTTGTGAGTATCCAAAACCAATTTTCAGGTAAGCAAAAGCACCTCTTTTCATGCAAGAAATTGAGGCTACATAAATGACTGAAATACTTATCTGGTATCTGATATAGTGGCATCAAGGCAGAAGCGAGACTTGAGAATAGAAGTTGGTCAATACGAAAGGATGAACAAATCAAAGCGCTTTATCAAAACAAAAACTGTAAAATTGTGACCTGCTTTGGAAATGAATAGGCTTAAAAACTGAGTAGTTTGGAGTGTTTATTGTGTAAAAAAAGAATCCTATAGTTATGTGCTTGTGACAAGAACAAGTTAGCATAGAGCAATGCAAACAGGCTGTTTTCTGCATCCAATAAGAGAAGTAATGGGCTTAAACTGAATTAAGAACAATTCAAACAGATGATTGAGAATTGTTTTTAACAGTGGACATACTGACATAACAGAGTAAATGACTGATGGAGGATATGAAGTCTTCATCATTAATGATTTTAAGAACAGCTTGGGACAGGTGACAAATGCCCCATCCTCTCAACTCTAAATCCATTTGAAATAGAGCTAAGTATCATTAATAGTTCCTAAACTGGCTTTAATAAAAAAAAAAAAAAAAAGAGAGAGAGAGAGAAAAGAAGGGGAGGAACACCCACAGCAATTCACTAAAGTCATCCCTTCTCAAGCAGCAGTTTAAATTACTGTGAAAATCCAAGGAAACGTTTCCAAACCTTCCATCAGAAGCCTTTGCTGTACTTGGACTGATCTCCTACAGCCCTTTCCCATTATTTTAACAAGTTTAAATGGTATCCAGAGCACACCTGAAACTAGTTTCATGCCTGTGCATAAATAAACGAGGGGCTAATCATTTCACAGCTGTATGGCAAAGCATTAAAGACAGCTCAACCACAGCGAAGGCAGTGCTAGGGCTGTGTGGCCCCACACCCTGCACTTGCTGGCACAGGTGGGATTTCTACGCATTGCAAGTGAACAACCACATAGCTTTTGCCTACACAAACACATCCCACCTTTCCTTTCCCCTCAGCCCCTCTGATCTTGAAAAAAATGGGGCAAAAACTACTGGGTTAATGGTGTGGGGTTTGTACTCTCTTGATTTATTGTACAGCTCCAATATATTTTATTCAAATACTGGCAAAGGCACAATTACCAGATTCCCTCATAGGAAATGTTATGAGACACTATCCTATTGCAGAGTACTCCAGAGCAAATTATTTAACAACGTTTCCATGGAAGTCAGCATTGCCTCTTTTTCACAGAGCACAAACAAAATGTACAAAGCTGGGGCTTGGGTCTTTCTGTACATTAAAGATGATTTTCCAGGAGACTTCAGGATGCTGTACAGAACTTTCCACCAATCACACAGGGCTCCTGGACCACACAGCTTTGTATCTTGTCATAACATGGTAGTCTACCGTATCAGTCCCTTTCTGTTTCTAAGAGTTGCCTTTTAAAATGAGTTGGCTCTTTTTTTCCATCCTTTCCTGCCATGCTGTTCTCATGGTTTAAAAAAAAACACATCTTCTTCCAGCTTCCAGGCTGAAGTGATTCATTGCTGATGTACAAAAATCCGTTCTTATGCCAGTACTGTTCATAGCTCGATTACCTCTCTCTCACACTGCTGCTGTGCACTGCTGTCCTCTTTCAACCTTGACTTTCAGACTAAATAAACCACACAGCTTGGTCTTCTCCAAGATGGAAAACTGCTATTTCACTTGACATTTCTCTGTATCTCTTAAAAATATGAATTCATTCCCTTGGGACTTGGATGGCTAGGACAGAGAACATGTTAATGCCACCATACATTTGCTCTTGTCACAGCTAGCTCACTCAGGGGTTGAGTCACTCAGTCCATGAGCCACCGATGCCCCCCTGACCAGGCACACCAGCACACCTGACTGCTGCTTACAGCAGTTCTGCAAAGCCAACTCCAGCATACCAGAGGTGTCACTCAGCTTTGGTCAGCCTGATATGGACTTGGCCTCTTCAGAAAAACTAACTTATTTGTCTAACATCTCACAGACAGTGTGGCACCAGGGACTGAGTCCCGTTCCTCTGAGAGCTTTTGAATACCTCAGCCATGAAATACTGCCTCCATCCTTTCACCTCCTTCAGTCTCCTTCCAGATTCTGGCATGCTTTCTAACTTCTGGCACAGACCAGGCAATGCTCATGATGCCAGATGTGTTGCACGATCCATTCCTGCCCCAGGTGTGTCCAGCCTTGAGTGCTGACCAAGTGCTTCAGTGGAGAAAAAAGAACACAGTGACTGACAAGGAGCACGAAAAGGGAGGCAGCAGCCACTGGCTCCTTCAGTGCTTGACTTTTCAGCAGTCATTGAACGTCTCTGCAACAGTGTGCATATACAAGAGGTTTCCTGGCATTTTTTGAAAAGTCCATAGTGAAAACAATAGGTATCAGTGGTATGCACATGAGTCACTGCTAGAACTGGGACTTTTAAATCCTGTGTGCAAACATCTGTCACTTGAACCAAGGACATGGGCAAGGACCTCCTCCAGACTCCTCTGTTCTGGTGGCAATGCCCACTGCAGAAGTGACTGCAAAGGCACTCCCAAATGCACCTCAGGCAAAAGCAGCTGGATGACAGCTCTCACATCACCCCTTGTACTCACAAGCTGAACCTGACAGTAGCAGGAGGTAAGCAAAGACTTTCTTTTTACAAGTTTAAGCTTTGAAACTCGTTTTGCAAGAGAGCACTTCTTCCCATGTGTCCCACTCTGATGCTACTAGGAGAGCAGGGGGCAGTTAATAAATTCCTTATGCAGAGGGAAAGAGAGGAGTCTGGTTTGCAGGAGGAATGTGTTTGTGTGGGCTGAAAAAATTATAGCAGAAGGCAAGTCACCGTTGCCCTATGGAACAACACTCTGCTCTGGGGGCTGGTCCAGTACCAGTTGTCTGCACAGCATTTGAACTGAGACATGGGAAGAGCTGACATTGAAGAGCCACCAGTTTTCCCCATGCAATTCAGAGTCAGACTCACCCAGTTCTCCAACCCCCCATTTTCTCTGCCTGTCTCCTCCAAACAATGCCCTTGGGGCAATTCCCAGCATTTCATTGCAGCCCAGCAGTTCTTGATCCTTACTTCTCCTCTCAGGTTGCTCTCTCCAGTTCCTTCCTGCCCTCACACATACTCCTATCTGCCTTTTCCAATTAAACCACTCACAACTTACAGCTGCTCCTCCTCATCATCATCAAATCCCAGTTCCTCATCCCTCTCACACTCAAGCTCTTTGCTAACAAAATCCCACTTTCTACAATTAAAAGGCAATCTCTATCTACTCATGTGTACCCCATCTGTTATCAATGTGTTTTTCCTCTCACCTACAGTCTTTTTCATTATTAAGCACTGGAAAGCTGAGCATTAACACTTGCTTTGGGAGTCTTCCTTAGGAATTCCAGCAACAAGCAAAGAGAGGCTAGGATAGAAGACATCAGCGGGAACCAGGAATGGCAGACTCCTCCCTGCTCAGCCCCAGTCATAGTTACATGGTTTTGATTCCCAGTGCCATATGTCCTGTACTACACTGAGTTTTCCATAGGAAAGAAAGAGGTTTGTGCATGCTCACTGGAGATAAAACCAACGCAGATTTTATTTGGTATAAAATAAAGATACACACACACACCAAACTCACTTTTACTGAACACATGCTATCCTTTTTATACAAACATTAATATATTTGGCCAAATCAGAATAGAAGGCAGAAGTAAAAAACACCAAAAAAACCAAACCAAAACAAAGGGGACATCCTCTACACAGAGATCATTTCTCGTACCCCAAACTGGAGTTCCTGCCCCAAAGCACTGAAGTGACAAATTATTTAAAAGAATATATTTCAGGTGTATTTGAATACAGGCAAAAGACCACCACATCCTAAGTCCAAAAGAATATGCACTGTTTTGACCGAAATCTCCTTAAGAGACTTGGACCTTAAGCTCATGATGCAAGACTTCAGACTATGTACAAGTGAAGTTTGGCAAAGCTGGATAGTTAGAAACAGGGCAACAAGTTTGGAAGCACCAGGGAAAGCCTGGATTCCCACCTAACAACAGCAAGAAATGGTGCTGGAACCAAGAATTTCCCCATACTCAATACCCAGACAGATTGCAAGTCTTAAAAGGTTAATCAGCTTCCAGCCTGTTGTCCAGAGCCAAGACTGCCAGAGATATGTCTCAGCAACAAACAACAGTCCCTCATCAACAAAACCTACCACGTCAACAAGTTTGGATCTAACATTCACTTCATTAAACCACTGACAAGAGCAGGAAAATTTGGACCCTGGCCCCTCACACACACCACCCCCCTCACCAATGGGGTATTCAAAACTGCCAGTGCAAGGTTTGACAAACTATATTTTTCCTATATCATTCTCCATGGCAGTAGGTGTCAAATAGGAACGACAAAATAACACCTAAGGTAGTCCCAGTGCTGCACGTATCGCATGGTGACTCTGAAAAATGACATGCACCATCAGAGAGTCTCAGTGACAGCTCTTTGTGTTCAAGAAAGGAACAGAACACGCTGTTGGGCTTGTTGGCTCTCAGGGTGTCAGTTGGTTAACTGCATTACCATAATAAATCCAGGAACTCTGCATGGTTTTTTTAATGATTGGGCTTTACTGAAAGTGGTGATATCAAGAACTTAATGCAGAAATTCAGGACATTTCATGATGCACAAACTGATGGGGGGCAGGGGTTAAAATGACCCATGCAATACTGGAATTGTTAAATAAGTAATGCCACAACCATTCTAACACTTCTGTTAAATACTGCAGTTGATACTAAACTATTTCTATTGTACCTGAAGTAAGCAAGTACGTACTGTGGATATCTACAAGGACTTCATCAGTAATGCTCTAAGGAGTAAAATTAAGGCAGGGGCCAAGTATTTCCTGGCCCTGGACTTTCAGCATTTCTCACAAGCATGTCAGTACAGTTTGCCTCACCAAAAGAAACAACTTAAATACATAAACGATGTTGTAAAAGAGCAATTAACAATTCCAGTGTGGAAATATCACAGCATTTTATGAAGAATTACAGTACTCAAGTTTCTATCTCCCTTAAGGCAGACACATGACAGCTAGAAGTAAAAACAGATGACAGAAATAAGTCTCATGAGGAGTTGTCAGTTTTGCACCCATTTCCCACCATGACTTTTTAATACATTGAAGTTGGTAATCCATTAAATCTAATCTAGCACAAATAGGTAACATTCACAAATCTTAGTCTGAACTAGTAAAACTCTATGGCTAAGTTCTGCGCTCTGATTCCAAGTTTGCCAAGTTCAGGTTGGCCATAAAAATGTGCTTACTGTTCCCTTGGTTACCATGCCATCCCTGCTCTAAAAGAGCAATTAGGGTTCAGTTTTCTACATCATTTAGTAGAACTGTGACTTTACTTCAAAATGGCAAGCCATAAATGTCCAGCTGTTCTCAAAATGCAGTCTAACCACAGGTGTACTGCTTTCAGCAAGTTCTGCTTACTTCCAAAGACCTCTGCCAGTGAAACTCTGTGCTGCTCATTGTAATCAGACCTGCTCCTGTCTTCTCAGGGAAGTACCAATGCTGACATTTGACAGTACCTTTGTTTTTCCTTCAGGGTCTGAGTTTCAGGACCAACAAGTATATGCTGTTAGCATCCTGAATTGTGTTTTCTAATGCCATCAAAACATCCTGAAGAGAAAACTGGGATGCATTTCTTAGTGAGCCTCAGCTGTCCTCTTTGGGCAGGGAAATTTTAGAAAACTTTCTAGTGATTGAAGTAATTAAGCAACTGTCATCCAGCCTTATATACTCTCGCACATACTGCTCTAAGATCCCACTCTGGGCTACTCACTCCTTTTTCAGCTTTGGATATTCCCCGTGGATTTTTTAGAAAAGTTTTCTAATGAACTCAGGTGCCCTGAATACAAACCACAAACTGTACGTGCTATATTTTGTACACTTTGCCCAGAAAAGCCCTCTTTGCATTATACAAAAACTAAGAAAACCCAACCCTACAAGAACAGCTTTGGGTGCGAAAAAAAATTAAATTAGTCTAATAAAGAGCAATTGGGCTTGTGAACAACTTTTGTTGATAGAAATCATTTTTGATACAGAAAATGCATCTATTATAGAATTAGAGAACACCCTGGGTTGGAAGGGACTCATGAGGATCATCCAGGTCCAGCTCCTGAGCCTGCACAGGACAACTCCAGGAATCACACCATGTGCATTGTCCAAGTGTTTCTTGAACTCTGTCAGGCTTGGTGCTGCGATCACTTTCCTGGGGAGTTTGTTCCAGTGCCCAATCACCCTCTAGGTGAAAAACCTTTTCCCAATATCCAACCTAAACCTCCCCTGACACTGCTTCATGCTGTTTCCTTGAGTCATGTAACTCCTCACCACAGAGATGAGATCATTATCTGCCCCTCTTCTCCTTGTGAGGAAGTTGTAAGCAGCTGAGGTCTCTCCTCAGTCTCTTCTCCGGGCCGAACTAACCAAGTGGCCTCAGCTACTCCTCATGCGGCTTCCCCTGCAGACCCTTCACCATCTTTGTAGTTCCAACATGGAAACTGCTTCAGAAAATACTAAATAATTAGTGGATTTATTTTCAGCTGCAAGAAGCAAGTTAAGCTACATGGCAACACTTCTTTCTTCATCATGATGAATGATTGTAAGTAAAACTAAGAGTAGATTTCTAAAAATCTATAAAAGACATTTGCCACCCGAAACAGCAAGATGAGATTCCCTGCTGAGGAAAAGCAAACGCTTAACAGTTGCATCATACAATTCTGTCACTGCAACTTGCTAAGAACAAATCAACAGGATATACTGGATTTTAATCTCCCATCCGACGTAAGAAAATAAGTACCGTATCGTCTTTTAGCAAGCATGAAAATCTTATTTTCTTCCCAAATTGGTCAGTACATGCCAGGCTGGGTGTAGTCTCAGGAGCTTTCCAAAACAGATTACCTGACACCGGTCAATAGGTATTGTCCATCTACACAAATACCATTGATAAATGCCACTAGAAAACCCAGAGACACATTTTGGCATCACAGGCACTGTAAGAGAATACAGAAACATCCCTTAGTTAATACACAGGGTTGTTCCAGGACAAAATGAGCCCCTGTAATTCCTACTTGAAACAGAAACCCAAGGATGTAGAATTGCATGAAGCACGCTACTGGGAAACGGATAAATTTGCTAAAAACCTTTTTTTTTTTTTTTTACTTCATTTTCCTGTCAGATAATGAAAGAAATTGGCTTCTTGTGACAACATACTCTCAGGTGGGAAGGTCAAGGAAGAAAAAGAGCTAAAATAAATGTTCATCCTAACTCACTGACATGCTTTACAGCACAACACTCAGCACAAAAATCTACATTACAATTGAAATGTTTACTCCAAGATAATGTAGCAACTTTGAACTCCGTTTATTTGCAGCACTTTATAGAAATACTGCTTTCTCCTTGATCCCGGATTACCCTCAATTTGAAGTTCATGTTCTCGGGTTGTATTTGAAGACTGCATGTAAACATCCCTATAACCTTGTACACTCTTGTGGGGCCATTTAAACACTGTCAGACTGTAAAGGATTCAAAAGCAGTCTCCTATGAAGTTAGGAAACTGCATCCCTAAATTACAGCTGAACCTTCTGTCCCCACATTAAAAAATTAAGAAAGAAAGGTACTTGCAGATACACATACAACACGCCCCCTTCTCATACAAGTTGCAGGATATTTGCAGGAAAATCCAAAATGAAACTTGAGTTTATTATCTTTTTTTCTCCCTTTTTTTCTTTAATACAAGGTTTTATTTGGGAACTTCATGATTAATTTGGCTTAGCCTCTTAGGAAACATTTGCTTTTGTCCAGGCGTTACCAGCTGAGAGGATGTTATTGTTCAGAAGGGATGTGACCAGGAGGACCCTGTGCACGGCACAATGTGTCAGCCCGGAAGCAATGGAAGAAAAGTGATTCCCTCAACTGACTGAGGAAACAAAATGGAAATATCAAGCATCTGCCTTCCAGTTACAGTCACCCTACACGTGTCCCAAAGAGACATATTAGTCACCTGTATCTCACATGAGTATCACCAGACCTTATCAATATATATTAAAAAAAACCCCCACTTTCAAAAGAATCTCTTTAGAAAAACAAAGAATTCTTCCACAAACATCTTTGAAACATGTAAGCAGGAGAATGCTTACCCTCTCTGCACAACTGCTGCTCCAAACAGTGGACACAGTTGGACCTGGTTCCCTGGCCCTTAGCAAGTGCCCCCTCCCCACAGCATTAGCAACCCGCAGGGGCAGACACCACCCCACAGGCTGGGAGCAGAAGAGCCAAGTCCTGCCTTGCAGCAGGCACCCTCCTGCCCGACCAGGCCTCCACTGACCTCTGCAGCGACTTCACAGAAGCCTCTCGTTTGTGTTTCAGTAGCGGAAGGACAGAGCCGAGCATGCTTCAGCGTCCAGGAAGGGCAGTGCTCTCACACCAGCACCTTCCAGGCCCCCTTAGTTCCTTAGTGAGAGTCTTCACTTGGGAGACTTTTAAGTTTTGATGCAGTTTTTTTGAAGCACACCTGTGCTTTGCACACGATCATGGTGTCACGTCAAAAAGGCTCTGAGATTGATGCTGTACTCTGAGGGCACCCCTTACCAAACCCTTCTCTTAAATAAAACATCCCCCTGCCCTCTCCACGCAGCCCAGAAGGAGCACAGCCCCACTGAAGCTACAGCAGGACTGGGGTCCCGGTCCCTGCGGCGCTGCCTGTAGCCAGGCGAGGCGAGTGTCCCTCAGCCGGGGCTGCCCCGAGGGAGCGCCCGGCCCACCAAGGGGGCGCCCACCGTGCCAGCAGTGGCCCCACAGCCACTCGCCCGCCCCCGGGCCCGTCCGGGGCGCGGCCCGACGGTGCTACCGGGTGTCCCCGCCGCCGCTGAGGGGGTAGGCGAGGATGCTCATGGCCTCGCCGCACGCCGCCTCCACCTGCCGCACCTGCTGGCGGCTGAGGCGCTCCCGCCAGGCGTGCACGGCCTCCCGCGCGTCGCGGGACGAGATGAGGAAGGGCCGGTCGGACGAGTAGGCGGCTCCGCGGGTCATGTTGAGCACGAAGTCCTCCAGGGCGGGCGGCACCGTCAGCCCGGCGAAGCGCAGCAGGCGGCGCAGCTCGGCGCGGGGCTCCCGCACCAGGTCCTCGTAGCGCAGCTGCGTGTAGCGGCGGCGGAGCCAGCCCGGGGCGCGGCGGGCCAGGAGCAGGTCGCGGAGCCAAGCCTGGCAGATCACCTCCAGCGCGCCGCCGAGGAAGAACTCTGCGCGGTGCTGCGGCTGCGGCGCCCGCCCGCCGCCCAGCAGCGCCGGCGGCAGCAGCAGATGCTGCTGGTGGTGGCGGGGCGATCCCCGCGGCTCGGCG